>JAKGUB010000521.1:6000000-6300000 GCA_026261675.1 Hippocampus mohnikei
AGTGGGAAAGCCCGCGTTGAAGAAAGCTCTCAGCAGTGAACAGTGGGTACGTGATGATGAGGATGATGATGATGATGATGATGAAGTTTCCATATTGAAACATTCAGGCAGAAAGTTCCCAATGTCCAAAATTTGGGCAATTTCTTATTTTTTTTTCTTAAATTGATACTCTTAGTCAGTCTACTTGTGGTCTTTTATTTATTTGTATTTCTTTTTCTAAAATAGATTATTAACTCATTCAGTACCAGCCAATTCTGGACCAAGTCTGAAAAGTCGTTTAAAAACGTCTTTGGGAATGAATGAGTTCAATGTCAAGTATTGAAATGTCAAGTATTGAAAATTGCTGGAGAGCATCTCTTATCTCTGTTGGACACTAAAACTCTCTCAAACTCTTTTTTTTTTTTTTCGACTTCAATCCTCAACTGCAGAGTGAGTTTTTTGTTTGGTTTTGTTTTGTTTTGTTTTGCTCACATGTTCATTAATTCCAAATGAAAATTTTTTTGACTGTTGTACTCTTTTTTTTTTGGTACAAAATCATTAAAATCTCTTTCTTTAAAATTATGTAACATCAGTTTTGTGGATCTGAAGTCCTTGTGGTATCGCTTATTCATCGGTCTGAGAAAAAGTAGCAAACATCCCTATTGTCAACAAACAGATACACGACACTTAACTGCGTTTTTTGTTCTCCGCTGCTCTTGTGCTCGCTCAATATGTCCCATTTTTAAATGTGTTCAAATGATTGTAAACGTGTTTCAAGGGCTTACAGACTGATGTATGTCCGGCGTGACTGACGGTTTCCGCTTGCGTGTCCTCCCACAGGAGAAGCTGCGCAGCATGAACGCTCTCATGTCGTCAGAGTACGAGTGCCGGCGCAGGATGCTCATCAAGCGGCTGGATGTCACCATTCAATCGTTCGGCTGGTCCGACAGGGCCAAGGCACGTTTCATCCTTTTAGCTGCAGGAACAACCGCCAAAGCCCCCGAAAGTGATGCAGTGTAGAGTTCAACCGACACAATGTGGGAAAGCGCACCTCAAAAAGCGTCCTCGTGACAGATAATTGATTCATCTTGATTGTTGGTATTATTCTGTTAATGGGAAAAAACAGAAACTCTCAAACGCTCACATGACTTGAAACGGACAAAATCATAATGCATTTACTGCTAATTAGTCAATAAAATAATATATTTTTTAGTCAACACAGTTATCTTACGAAAAAGAATAAAAAATGTTTCAGCTTCGTATTGACATCAGAAATCTTGACAAATAAGCCACTTTTTATGTTTGTGGTTAATTCTTTTCGTCATTTTCAAAAATATTTTTGAATGTATTTTTTTAGCTTTGCCTAAATCCTATTGGAGGAACCATGACCTACATTTATTTTATATATTTATTTTGGAATGTCATATTTTCCATTTATGTCTATGATTTGAATGTCTTATTTTTAAATTTTCTTGATTTTTCTGATGTGTATTCAGGCGAGGGTAGACAGCATGGCTCAGGCGTACCAGCCCAAGAGACACGCGTTGAGGGCCGAGGCCACGGTGGACGCCGCGGCCCTGCTGGCCGCCAGAGAAGACGTCTGCAACGTGGTCAAGACGAGCAGCGGCGCCAGCAGGGAGAACACCGCCTGCGCCGTCAACAAGGTACGTGCATGACGCCGCCACCTCTTCTTCAGTGGATTAAATCTAGTCCGTTTTTGTTATGTTCAGCCTAAATACAAGAGTATACAAATCGGTAAGAACTACAGTTTTTTTTTTGTTGTAATTTGTATTTTAAAAGATTATGCACAGTCAACTACATGCATTCAATCTTTCGCTGTTTTTTCCCCCATAAATTTTTGATTGTATTTTATCCCGTTTTATTTCCTGAAAATAATAAAAAAGAGACTGTGTGCCCGGTGAACAAGCTGTACTCAATCTACTTAAAGAAAAAAAAACAATTAAAATGTTTTTTTTTAATTCAATAAAACAAAACCAGGACTAAAGTCCGCGTAATAAAACAACCCTTTCATTTGCCACTTGCACGTGTTCATCAGATCCAAATGGGAAGAGTTC
Source organism: Hippocampus mohnikei (assembly GCA_026261675.1). Taxonomy (NCBI): domain Eukaryota; kingdom Metazoa; phylum Chordata; class Actinopteri; order Syngnathiformes; family Syngnathidae; genus Hippocampus; species Hippocampus mohnikei. The sequence continues at coordinate 6,002,055 of JAKGUB010000521.1, forward strand.
CCGACAGAGGCGGGCGTCCCTCAGAAATAGAAGCCCCGCTCCCTGAGATGCCCCCTTGGCAGAAAAGGCAAGATGGAGGAGGGGGATGGCGAGGTGGAGGAGGAGGTAGAGGAGGTGGATGGCGGGGTGGAGGAGGTGGAGGTGGGGGTGGTGGATGGGCAGGGGAAAAGGAGGAGGAGGAGGTTGGCGTGGTGGGAGACACAACCACGGGGGGCACGGTGGAAAGCGCGGACGGTACCAGTATTGATTTGATTTTTGTTCTTTCTCACGACTGGACAAAACTTTGCAATAAATTGAACAGAAAAAGCTCTGTCTGTCGTAGGCTATGCAGTTGAACAGTCACTTCTTGTTCATCAACCTCAGTAACTTTCCATGTTTTTATTGAATATCTTATTCCTTTTCAAAATTTGAAATAAAAGGACACTACTCCTCAAATGGTGGGCACGCCATCATGCCAAGACGCCATGCTCACCAAGCACGGCGTCCACTTGAGGTCCACCGCACACCGAGCGGTGAACGAATTAGTCTGTGGCCCCCGGCGCTTGCACACCAGGCAGGCCAAGTGACCCTGGCACATATTCTGATTTGGATCCGATTCTAATACTGTATCCCCAACTCACACAACGGAAAAACTGTGACCCCTGGTGTTCATATTGAGAAATATTTTATGGTGCATCATATTTTATTGAAGCTCGACTGTTAAAGAGAGAGTGGATTGCTCCCGCAACTTTTGTTATAATACAAAAAGAATGGGTATGAAATAATGAATTAAATATGGGTATTTGAGAGTCTTTTGGCAATGATGGTTGACAGCGCTTATTCTCTCCATTATCCCCCCTATTTGGTCAACCGAAAGTTTTTTGTTTTGTTTTTAAGCGTGTTCTCAAGATCAGGGGTCACCAACATAGTGCCCACAGGTAGCCCCCCCAGGACCACAAGTTGACCTGTTCTAAAAAAATAACTGACCGGGGATTGGACTTTGTGATTTCCTCGGAATGTTGTCGAAGTATTCATATGAAATTGTAAACGATGGTAGATGGTGTAGAAAAAAGTGTTCCATGCGGTATTTATGTTTTCTAAATATTGTGAGAAAGCATGTACATGATCAGTGTCTTCACATAAATGGATATCATACCCGTCTGTTGTTGAGTGAATAATCACCGCCCGGCCACAATTGCTAAACATTTTCACATGTTTATTCTAGTCACATTTTTTCAAATGTTCTTATTTAAACATTTCAGAGGCACACCATTTAGTTTGTGCATCATAGATAGACTTTATACAGTTTGTACAGTAAACACAAATCTTACATTGTGTACATTATCAACAAAAACATGAACATGGACAAAACGGCCACAAAAAAGAAACCCTAAGACTCGGTCAGTGTTAGAAAAACAAAAATCTGAAACCCTGAAATTTAGAAGGATTTTAAGTCACATGCGGTGTCGTGCATGCGTCTTCTGACCTTCTTGTAGTTCAGCACACACATACACAAAAGCCACGCAAACATTTTGTTTCACCGCAATCACACTGTCCATCATTTAAAAAAAAGTCTGCAGGCACTTGATCAAATGTTTAAATAAAACAACTTTCAAGTTTAAAAAGAATCCTTTGTCGCTGCGTCATTTTCCTTCATTTGTCACCTTCTGCTCACTTTGTCCCAAAGTCACGTTGGTCGTCATAGTTTTGACGCAGCTTGAGCGCTACAGCAGAGTACTGTTAAAAAGTGCTTTACCCAGCAAGAATCAATGTAAAACAAAACACTATAATACTGTTTAGGAGAGTTGTGGGTCAGCCTTGTAGGAGCACAGCATATTTTTGGGGTTCTTAGATGAGGCGGGAGTTGCGGAGGTACTGGACGAGCACCTTGTAGATGAAGGTGTATTGGGACAAGGTCTGGACCATCATCATCCTCTGCTGGCGTAGCTTCATCAAAACAGTTTTGATGTCTAGCATCTGCGGGGTGAGAAATGGAAACGATGGAAGACGTAAGGGTCAAGCTACTCAATACAAAACAATGCTAACCCCCCCCCAAGCTAAATAACATGCTAACTTTTTTGGGATACAAGCAAAATGACCATGTTTCATGAAACAATGACACGTAAACATGTGAGCAGCACTTCTTGAGCACCTTGCCAAAAAATAGCAGCATAAATAGTAATCGCAATACTGGGGGGAACGAAGGAAAAAAAAAGTCACAATTGGATTATTTTTCAAAATGGCCCCAGTGTGAACGTCTCCTATCATACGTTTACCTCATTGTGTTCCAGGCAGGCGATCATGATCTCTGATAGGATGACCACGCCGCTGCGCCCCACTCCGGCGCTGCAGTGCACCAGTACGGGCAGGTTGCTGTTCTTTGGCTCACTGATGCTGTTGGTGTGCCTCCGCACCGACTGGATCTCCTCCAGGTAGGCTGGAAACACCGCGACACTCACGTTAGGCCTCCAAAAGTCATCGCCAGAGTCCGAAGCAAAACGACTCACTGAGAAAGCCTTTGAAATCATCGGGACAGCCGTGGTCTGGCCAGTCTGTGTACTGCAGGTGCCACACGGTCCGCTCCTGGCCCGACAGCAGGTGTTTGATCTTCAGGCCCGTCGTGGCGTAGCAGCCCGACTCGGTGCGGAAGCGCGTCGTGATCTTGAAGCGGCCGTACGTCACCGTGTTGTGCCGCGAGCCGAGACGAGGCCAATAGCGGAAGCTCTTCTCTCGCCCGCTCTCCTGCGCAAGAGGGGAGACGATCGCTTTTAACTCGCCGCGAGAAGGAAAAGCCAGTGTCGGGTGTGAAACGTCACACACACACTCCCTTAGGCGCAGGGGCTCATCCCACCTCAGTTTGAGCTTTCACACTAGCTCTGAAGGCAGAAAGTTTGTGGCCTGACTTCTTCCCCTCTTAGCCCGCAACACCGATTGTAACAGATATTCTTCTTTTTTTTTTTTTTTTTTAAATCAGTGATCACATTAAAAACAAAAATAGTTTGTGAATAATTTTGATCCAATGTTTAAACAACATGTCACAGGTCTGGCAGCGGCTTGTAGCGTTATGATATTTTTTAATCATTTGTCTTTATTTTGATCCTCGATGGAATAATTCATAGTCTACAGGTAATCGATTTGAAAAAGACGTAATATGTAAATCTGCCAGGTGGAGTATAGAACAAGCGAGGGGGGGGGCTTCAGAAGACAGTGGGAAAAGGGGGCTGCTCAAACAACGCACCTCTTCGGCGGTAACCATGGCGATAATGGCGACACCTTGCTCCCACACCATCTGCCAGAAGTCCTGGCATGTGTTGGAAAGAGGCCCCTGGCTGGCGATGTAGTTCCACTCGTGTCCTCCTATGTTGATCTGCCGAGACAAAAGACAAACACTTCCTCTTTCAAGAACAAAACAAAAACAAAAAATACAAAAACATCACAAGTTACAGGAAAACCTGTTCGACCACAAGCCTCCCGACGCTCACTTGCGTTGCAAGATGCTGCGCATTTTTCTGACATATAAACACTCATCGGCCACTCAATGAGACGCAGGAGTGTTTTGACAAGTCATCAAGTTTCACCGCCCTCCCATGATGACAAATGTAATTGTTACACAATTTAGCATCGCCTACCGATCTTGTTTGCGTGACTGAAATTTGGTTGCAATAAGACAAAACCTCTTGGAGAAGTTCATGAAAATAAAGAACAGGGCCCTAAAATAGGAGTTTCACAGCCTTTTTAATCATGAGTCCTTCAAACTTTTTGTGTCCTTCAAATTTCACAATGTGAAGTGAACCCCGGCTTCCAGGGCAGAATTTCCAAAATATCGATGAGTAGTCCGTCTTTAACTAGCACCTAGAAATTGCTATACTTTTTGTGGGCATAAGGATGGACATGACAACCATATTTTGTGCTGCCATGCAAAACTGGCAAAAAGCGCTTCGTTTACAAAATCTCTTATCGAGCCAGTTTAAGAAGGTCCAAAATGAGCCAAAAATGGGAGCTGCAAACTTCCTTTGTCTTTTCGAGCAAGGGGTGTTGAGATGTTTTTGTGGGTCTGCTCCTGATAGACATGCCCGCCAAATTTCGTGTTCCTAAGTGAAACTGGTGTCACGGGCTAGATTTTCAAAACCATTCCAAGGGAAGACGATTTTTGAGGCAAACGGATACGGTGTGAGTCAAACCTTTGATCTTCAGGCTCTTACTTTAATGTGCGACGCGTTGATGTAGCCCGTGTTGTTCTCTTTGGTGGGCACCAGCTCCACGCGGGTGTCGTCGTAGGGCAGCACGTCCTGGAAGCGGTTCTTGTCGGCGCTCTCGGCCATCTGGGCGACTGTGCAATCGGCCGTCGAACGACACTTAGGGATGCTCTCGTACTCCTTCAGCAGCTCGCCCATTTCCATGTGCTGCTCCAGGAATTTGCACTGAAACAGGATTGGTGATTTTGTGTTTTTAAAACCATTTTTCAGTATGTTGTGTCAAAAGCGATTGTTACTAAAAACGCATCCAAACTGGACTGGATTTGAGTTGCCAACAACAATGAATCAAAGGAATATCGAAGCAGAATCTGAATATGGTTAACACGACAACAAATTTAGTGAGATTTGAGGTTGGAGCAAAACAGTGAGCCCTCTCAAATTGCAGTTCTGTATCCACCTTCCTCCATTATTTGCTGTTCTTCATGCTCAGGCCTAAGCAACAAAATTATTACTTGTTAGGTGTAATTCATTGACAGTGATTTTTTTTTCTTTTGGTCTTCCATAGCAGATGTCCTGCGGTGTTGGTGGTTCTTGAATGCACCTTATGCAGTGCGCACCATCAAAAGCAACATTGAAATAATGCTTCTGCTTCTTTACTGGTGGAGTCTAATTTGCTGTTACAAATTGTCTGTATTCTCCTGTTTTAAACGACAGAATGCATCAACTGTTCATGCAACGTGGGTTCATGATTGCGTACATAGCATTGATGATCCTCTCCATTTTGGCATCGATGCACAGGTACCATTTAGCGAGGGTGTCAACTATTCACATTCTTTTCCCATTTACAGTTGTCAATAGAAAACCTAGCTACTGTATTTAGCTAGCGGGGAAGAACGTTCTCTCCGGGGCAACGACTTTCGTCTGTCGCCATGCATGACTGAGTGAGAGAGGCCGGTAACAAACTAACGACAGAGGTGTTGATGATTGGGCTAGCTAACTATTCACGCGATGCACACGTTCATCCACTTCTGGGCATTTCGCTAAAACGAACCCGCTTGCCTCTACAAGAAGCACTCAGACTCCCCCTTATTGTGAAATCCAAATGAACAGGAATGAATTCACCCACACCGTGTACTGTTCAAGCTTCATCCAGGTGAACTTGGCTAACCAGTTTCAAAGTGTTCAGATTCATTCTTACCCTTTCGTCATTGGAGTCTCGTTCAGGCTCGTCCTTTGCTTCGCTCTGCACCGGGTGCCTGGACATCGACAGGCCGTTGAGATGGGCCACCTTGAGGGCCCCCATCTTCCTCACATCCGACCGCACGTTCTTCTTCATGCCCTGGCGTGGCAAAAGGAGTACATGCAGGGTTATGTTGAGGTGGAGACTCTGTATGATTCTCACAGCCGGCGAAGGGTAGTTCGCTCCGAGGGTGGAGACAACAGGGCCCGCTGAGAGCATCTCCGGTGAAATGTCACCCAGCCGGTTTCCTGACGTACTTCTAAATTGAGTGTCATACCACGGCAGCTGAAGTAAGCTGATGTCACGCTGATACAATGCTGAAGGCTTGTTGAGATTTAATGGGCCCGGGAGGAAGGGCAATTGACGGCGCATGAGGTTATATGGATGATAATGGGTCAAATGTACAGATCAGAGCATTGAATATAGCGAGGTAGGATAAAAAAAAAAACATCCATGCAGATAGATGTCTGACTGAAGTGATTTTCACAATGCTGCTTTCTGCAAAATTGGAGCATTACAGTCGCCACATTAGCCGCTACTGTCAAATGTGATGTAAACACTACTTGTCTAAGGGCAGGAGAAGTGTCTGGTGTTCAACTTGATACCGCCCCGCCCCCAACTCACCTGCGTTCATACCTACGATACAAACTCTGAAGCCAACAAATTCATGGGTTGACTCCAAAACCCCACGACGTAGGTGCAGTGGCTCAGAAACACCTGCCTTGATAGGCTGCGTGAACGGGGCTCAAAATGTCATGTCAGAAACGACTCACCGGAGGAGGTAAACCTTCGATGATCTTCTTGGCCTGAGGCACATCAGACACGGGTCTCTTCTTCAAGTCCTTCTTGGACTTGTGCTTGGCCTCGCCGCTCAGATCTCCCTCCGAGACCGAGGGCATTATTCTGCGTTGTCGCTCCTCGCGCAGGTGCAGAGGCACAGCTTCGTGGATCAGAGGATGAGCCTTGTAGGCGAGGGCGGCGGCCAGCGAGGGCTCCAGAGACGAGCCGATGGGATAAGCAGGCGGGGGCTCAAGGGGAGTCTGTTGTTGAGGAGCCGTGAAGAGGTGCTGCGGAGAGCCCTCTGGAATGCTGGCGGCTATCGCTTCGTGGGAGAGCGGCGTGTGGCACCCGGCGTCTTCTTCAAACTCCTCCTCATCGCCACTGCTGTGCACCAGCATGGTGGCGTCAGAGAGGGATTTCTTGTGTCCGTACTGCACGTCGTCCTTGGCGTCGCTCCCGTCTTCCGTCTTGACACGCTCCAAAAACACATTGAGTTGGGAACCCCGCGAGCAAACGCCGCGCGGGGCCGGGGGAGGCGAGGCGGCCTCGGCCGCCGGAGATGACACGTGCCGGTCTTTCAGTCGCATCCCTTCGAGGCTCTGCGCCAGTCCGGCTATCTCGATGGAGTTGCGCTTCTGGGCGTGGTAAGGTGGTCTCTGCACGGGCCCGCTCAAAAGAGGCTCGGAGACCTCTTGCAGAGAATGAGCCACAGGCAAGCTGTCCTCCTGGAACGTCTGGACCGAGTGGTGCACGCGACGCGTGATGATCAGGTCCGGGTTGCTGCTGCTGACGTAGAGGTGACGCGACAGGTCCGGCGTGCTGTTGGCGGGCCGCGGGTGAGCGTATGGGTACGGCGGAGGCGGTCTGTACACCTGCGTCCTCATGATGTTGGGGGCCGGGTACTCTTGGGCTTGTTGGAGCTGGACGTTGGTGAGCTCTGGGACGCTGACGGCTCCCACCACGGGTCTCCTCTCGATTGGGTAAGCGTGGTACGGCGACGGGCTGTGGAAGCTGGAGCCCACGTGGAAGGGATAGTGGTGGTGGTGGTGGTGGTGCTGGGCGGTGCCGCCGTGCTCCCCTCGGATCTCGGGCTGACTGTAAACAAGAGGGTCTGGCCTGCTGTAAGCGTACGAGTTCCCGATGTTCAGGTTCCTCATTGAGTGACTTTGCCGGTGCTCCTGGGACAAAAGCATCCCCCCGCCGCCCGGCTCTTCTGCCGCATCACCGTCTCGTAGTCTGGAGTGGCGCGGTAGGAAGGCGGGATGAGGGCGCTGTGGCGGTGAGAGGGCACGTAGTCAGGCCGGGTGATGTCGCTGGTGATTGAGGGTTCGAGGACATGGGTGAGGGCTGGAGGTAGTGCTGGGGGTTGGTCAGGGAGCTGGTACTGTGGGCGCTGTACACGCTGCCGTTCCGCAAGCGCCCGCCGCTGCCGTACTCCATAGGTGGGCAGTCCAGGCTGGTCTGGGAGTGGTAGTAGTAACCATTCTGGCTGTTCATATACAGGTTGTCTATGACAAAGCAACATAGATGAGTGCCGATGATGACCGCTGACCCAACAAAGTTTAAAGTTACCTTGCGATGACGTGTAGGGCTCCGTGAAGTGGCCGTTGTAGTGCATTTGTGGTGGGGGCATCATGAAGCCCTGAGGCTTTGTCTGCTGTTCAGGAAGGAACAAAAAAATAAATGACTTAGTTTTCTCGTGATGTTTACATTTGAGCAACTAACTTGGTTAACTAGTCCATGCTCTAGGTTGCTCAGTGTCAACTGAGCAACTGAAGCTGACTATCTTAATTCTGAATAAAAGCCTCCAAAACGCCAGCTGTGCTGAAAGGAGATGGAATGTAAGGAGTAGCCATTTTCATTTTGGACGCCAGAAATTGACATTTCTTTTGTCACTTTTTGGATGCTTGTTGGCACCTTTCAAACTAAAGCTGATGAAATGATTTGATGTGACAAATGTAGTTCTGTTAAAAAAAAACAACAACAACAACACACTAATCAGTGATGTAGACTCGGTTCACTGTTTAAAACACATAGCGCGGAATGATGTCCAAGATTAAGTCACAATGTTGATATACTGTATCACAACACCCATGGAATTACTCTTATCCAATCAAATTGCTTGGCGGGAATAAACAGTTGAATAAATAAGTGCACACTGAACTCACCAGGGACAATCTTGTTGACGATCGACGTCTGACCGGGTTGACGACTGTGGACTGTGTTTGTCTGGTGAGAAAACAAGCCGGTCAACTCCCCAAAAAACAAAACATGTTTCTTAAAAGGTCACTAAAAAGCCTGAAATCCATTTTTACTAGAATATTATTAGATGCAGTCCCGATTTTAGGAGTGAACACAATAATGGTCGACTCGTCGCAAGTCACAGCTTTGTGATATTTCCTTTATGAAGATTGTAGTAGCTGTAGCTGTAAAGATAACACCGCAAGGAGGAAAACTGCTCTGAACTCATTCACTGCCAGCCCTTGCATTTAACATACATCACTGACAGCTGTCACTGGCAGTGAATGAGTTTTAAGAATCAAATATTCCATTCATTGCAGCCACCTAATAAGAGTTAGGGCCCATAACAATCTCTGAATTGGAGATAATTAATTCAATGATATAAATCATTGCCAATGTGTGGAGGGTAAAAAGTTCTCACAAACAAAGAAAGAAAAAGAAAAATGTAAACTAGGGGTTCATGGATCGATCAGTCGGGATCAGCAGCAATTTCCTGAATTTTGGTGGGTGGGGAGGAAATCGACGATGGGCCAGTCCCTTAAAAGAAAACAGATCTTCACAGAGGTCTGAAAAAGTCAGCAACTGTCCTCTTCTGCTGCGAGATGACTAATAAATCGTCTCTTCCATTTTATTTATAGAACGACATCTTGTGCACTTTAAACAACCTGTTTGTACGGTTTCACAGGTATCGTTCAATGTTTTACAATAAAACAAGATTGGAACATTGAAGGTGTATGCTGTTGAGTTATGGAAAGAAAACATTGGGATCAGCAGGTCAGACTTTTTAAAAAATAAGGACTTGGCCAGAAAATTGTGATCAGTGCAGCCTTCGTTAAAGCAGCTTTCAGTATACTGTGTGTGCCATAACCATAATAACATTGAACTGATGGTTCAATGAATGTCTCTGACAGTGCATGACAAATGAATAGCTTAGCAAAGAAAGTACTGTAGTTCTAATAATTAGCTTCTGCGTTTGCTGGTTGTACTTGTTTTTGGCAAACTGCGCTGCTCACCCCTTATTTGAAGGCGGAGAGGGACGAGAGAGCATTGGAAAACGAGGAAAGGCTAGAGTGAGGAGGGACTTCTGCGAGCCCACAGGAGGCATGGGGGCACACTCCTCCCTGAGGAGGAGGGGAGGATGGGAGGGGGGCGTAGGGGTAGGAGGAGGTCAGAAGTGAGTCTTCCAAGAATCAGGAGTGGCGCTCGACAGACAAGCGACAAAAGAGGCAGGAAGAGGGCGAGACGTGTGAAACTTACAGGCTGCTCTTGTTGAGCTTATAAAACTTGAGTCGGGCCAGACACATGCGATACACGTATTTGGAAGTTTCCATGTCTTCCTGCGATACAAAACAAGGGGAAGTGAAAAAAAAAGACAAGACACAGAGAGAAGATTGCAGCTTGCATTCCTACAAATAGACTTTCAGATGATGCTATGTGACTTTAATGGCCTATATACCCAGACAACAACAGCATGTTGTTCTGACTGGCTGAACGTAATTCCACTGAGAGAGCAATGTCGAGAAGGAGGAGAGAGAGAGAGAGAGAGAGAGAGAGAGAGAGAGAGAGAGAGAGAGAGAGAGAGAGAGACTTACGGTCTGGAACTGGACACTCTCCTCTCTGTTGAGAAACTCCAAGGCAAAGAAAGACCTGTTGTGACTCATGTTGTTAATTTCATTCCACCTACACGGCCAATTTAAGCAAAAAGAAAGGAGTCATTGCATGATGTCATTGCAGTCGCAGCAAAATGCTCAATAGCAACGACACGCAAGGGAGAGCGGGTCTAGTATTTGTGTCGCTAAATAGTGAGACAATGTTTACGGAGCAGTCAGTCTCCGTGACTTGGTCCCTTTCAGGCCAAATTTAGGTGCAAGAAAACATGTGAGAACCGCATGGATTACCTGAACAAATGGAGAGCCCTGCCATTTTTGTGTTTGACAAAGATGCCATCGAGGCAGGAGCCCAAAGTCACATCCGTGCCCGTGTTGTCCTGTTTACGCAACGTGAGAAAAGCAACTCCTTTTATCAACAGATTTGACATTTTATGGCACGCATTGGAAGCCAGCTCGAACCGACCTTGGCTTGATAGCTCTCGTGACCGTAGCCTTCCATTTTCTCCACTTCTTGCATGTACAACATCTCGGCCTCTGGGGACGACAAACCCCTGAGAACGACACAAGCCAATAATTTCAATAATGCGCGAAGCACCGTGTTCTTAAGTATTCACACTGGACAGGGTTGGTCTGGTTAACTCATTCAGTACCAACCAATTCTAGACCAAGTCTGAAAAGACGTTTAAAAACGTCTTTGGGGGTGAATGAGTTTAAAAGGAGCCATATTATGAAAACGTGAATTACCATCTTGTAAGCAAATAGTTGGGTCTCTCATCAAGTGTAGGCAGGCACATACTTGAATTGTCAATTAAGTTGTCGGCACGCGGCGGGTATTTGTGTTTGGGGATATAGCCATCGCGCATATGCAGACTGTACCGCATCAAGTGATACCTCCGTGAGAGAAAATGATTTTATTGTCTTTAGGATCATGTTGGAACAGTATTAAAATGTGGGGAGGGAAAAAAAAACGTAGGGCTCCTTGAAAGCCAAATGTGGTGGTGACGTTTGTTCAGTCAAGTCTGGACCAAGATCGCTTGAAGAGGTGGTCTTGGCCCGTTTGCAAGAGAACGCTGTCACGGTTGAGTGGACTACAAGCTAGATTACAGTCACTGTTGTGTTTATTAGCACTTTTTCACTCACTAGTCCATAAACAAATCTTCCTGTTTACATTCTTCGGGCCAATAAGAGAGGAGAGCGACATGTGGTTTGTTGTGAGGCATTTGACTTTGTTTGAATGAAGCAACTGATGAAAACAGGGACGACTGGCCGTACGCCAATGTGGCTCACCTATAAGACTGGTAGAGAAGAGCCACTTTCTGAGTGGCCTCCTCCAGCACTCGCTCATCCTGGATCCAGTCCTGCAATGACAAAGCCCCAACAGTGCAAAGTGATTACCGAAAATGTATTTTCTTCGCGTGGGCGCAGCAGGAAATAGGGAAAGTGCTTACGATAGGGAAGAGCGCAAACTTCTGAAGAAACTCCTGGGAATCGTAGCGATTGAAGTCTCCAAAGTCAGCTTGTGAACAGAGAGAAACATCCATCAAGAAAAAGTCCACAATGTGTATTTGCCAAACGTAAAGCTTGCATTTAAGAAATGTGTCCAGTCATTTGATTTTCCTTTCACATGAAAACATGTCAAACGGCGTCAACACATCTGCTGAAGCTTCAGCCGGACTCCTGGCAACATTCGCAACTATGCTCACTATCCTCGGCATCAGCAATGCTCGAAAACACACCCTTCACTCCAGTGCCCCTGTTGGGGACCCCAGATGGGAGTTTGTCCATTTCATTTTGGCACAATGTGACTATTTTTGTTTTTGTTTGATGAATTTAAATAGCAGTAGTGGAAGCGGACAAAAATATAGAAATGGTGAAGGTCTTTGAGGTCCAAAAGTGATCTCAGAGGCTCTGCTATGCTAAAATGCAGGCACACAAGCAGTAGGGACCAATATAACTTCGCCAGCAGTGTTTGAGATTCTTCTGGCTGGCCAAAAGGTTGGTAGGATATGTCACAGCTTTGGGCTCAGGGTACTTGAACTCAGATTCACAAGTCACTGTGCGTGTGTTGAATATGATTTTAAAGTCAAACAACACTATTACCAGTATATTCAAATTTTATAAAGAAATGTAGCTGTCAAAAACAGCAACAAAAAAACATTGCAAATTAACAGTATTTCCAGAGAAAAATCAAACAAAACCATTAAAAGATAAGAGTGTCAGTCAAGGAAGATGCAGGCTGCTACAAAGGGGCAAGAATAAAGATGAAAAATGGGGATATACTGACGCTACAGTTTACTTCAGTGCATACGCCGCTCGTGTAATTTTTACCCCAAGATCTGCAAGTTCACCCACAGGTACATATGAAATTATAAATATGGTTCAGTATTGCTGTAACACATGAAATCCATTTGTGTGACTTCTCACTTTGCTCATGTCCTATTTGATAACGTGGAGACTCGTGATAAAAATAAAGCGGGCAATTTGTGTACATTTTTGTTTTGGGGATCAATTTAGCTGGTGCGGCTTTTGGTCAGATGCCATTTGTAGTCCAGAAATGACAGTATGTGTGTTGGTGCTGCCGTTTTAGTTAGCTAAAGAGTGCAAATGGGCTCAGTAGAACTTTTTTATTATCCAACAGCGAACACTGAAATCTATGAACAGAGTTAAGTATACAGGAAGTGAAATACTTTTCTGGGGGTCGGTATTTGTTTTTTCAATGTGGCAGATGTAACAACTAGTAAAGTCATTAGTGTCTGGCAAGGTGTCTGTCTCCCAGAGGGATAACCAATATTTTTAAGTATGTCATATAATTATTTAACACGTCTTTAAATGTGCTTGTACAGGTACTGACGTCTTCTTAAATACCTGCTCTTCTCTGCAACAGCGCCGACAAACACCCGGGCTACTATGCGAGAACTACTTTCATGGGGCGTTGTTGTCATTGCGTCTTATGGATCGTCACTATTTGTCGTGCTCGTAATTCCTTTGTCTGAGACAGCAGGAGATGAAACCAATTGCACAATAGCAGACGCATGCAAACAAACATTCACGCTACCTTGTACGGCAAGGCTAGCCAAGCGGATGGCTTGTTCTAAAGTGCACGAGATGCGGCCCTCCAGCACATCCTTCTTCAACTGTAGATAATACTGATATCTGTGAAAACAGACATGGTCCTTTTAGTACACCAACGGACAAGTGGTCAAAAATCAGAGATGAAAGTGGACTTTCCTGGAAATATATATATACATATAAGGCAATGGTATATGGTGTTGACTGCTACTGCTAGCTGCAATATTGTTGTTTCCTTGTCCTTTACAAATTCTGCTATATTACCGAGTGGGGTTTGTCAGCATTCAGACAATATCGAAGTCATCTTTTTTTAAATCTGTTTTAGATTAAAACAAAACATTGTTACCTTGTGATCTCCTGCTGCAGCTGGGCGACACTAGGGATGTAGAACACCACTCCGAAGTAGACAGTAGGCTCCACGCCATACTTGTCCAGCTGCTTCTTCAGTGGCTTCTCCAGGTCAATCCACCTCTGCTGGTTCTGCTTGTTCAGGTACCATAGGCTGAAGAACGTTATCTAGTGCATGGAGAAAGCACAAATATCACATAGCACATAAAGGTAAGCATTACAGAAAGCAATTTCAACCTCTGGTTTGGAAACAGTGAAAACAGTGGCCAGAGTTTTGGGCCACTTCAGATTGTATATTTCCTGACAAATTCAGGCGGTTTCTGAATCGTACAACTTCAGAGATTAATGTTCGCCAGCAAATCTGTTGCACGACTTTTTTTCCTGATAATGATGCTCGGTACCAAATGATAAAACACAAAAGTGTATTCTTTGCAACCACTTTGACCAGTTTGTCTGCTGGTTTCATAAAGGTACGATTGTAGAGCTTTATTTTTCCATAACAATTTTAGACCGTTTCTGAATTGTACGACACATTTTTCAATCACTTCTCACTCAGGTGCAACAATACTCCTTGTACATAACAAACCTAATATGGGCAACAAACAAACCAAACCCTGTCTATTGCTGACATACCTCTCTTAACTCCAATCTCTGGGCGACTGCCTCCAAACATTCCTGGCCCGTGCTCTCCACTGACAGTGTGAACTCCACAAACTCGCCATTGAGTTGCTGGATGCGAGTGACCAGGCAGCTCTTGCTGGAAACGGTGTACCTTCTCGTGCGCTTGAGCTTCAAGCCGAAAGGCAAGGGCATGATTCACGCCGGTGCAGATCCTTCGTGACTAGTCCTTGCAAATGGGTGGCCTCGTTGTCAGTTCTAATAAAACCTGATGAATGGTAGAAGTCACGGGGCTCATTGTCAGGCAAACCTGAAAAGGTGACAAAAGATATACCATTAATGGATAACGATGCGAGCAATGCTTTGCTCAGCAGCATAAACATTGTGTTGTGTTTTGGGGTGATTATCGTGGCGCAAAACTTCACAGTGTCATCCTGAGTGCTCTCTCAAACATTGTCACGTTCCTCAATTAAAGATCCAAGTGATGGTTTCTTTTTTTTTCCTTTCCGGAAAACTCGGAAACCAAATATTGATTCTCAGAAGATATTTATGGCAAATACCGGTATATCACTTTTTATCAAAGTATTGCTTCGATCATTTATTTTAAGGTGACGATAAAATGATTCACTTACTTAGGTACTCAACGTGGTCAGATTATTAGAAACACCCCTCAGTATGTAATTATTTGGTCTGACTTTGTATTTATACCTTAGTAATGTCACAATTGCTAAAAGCAAAGGGGAGACTGCGCAGGTGTACATGCAATTTAGCCAAAAGTTTGACATATTGGTTTACAAATCAAATAATTAGATAAAAAGTGCAAATTACTTAAAATGGTTCCATTGGACAATTTGGATCTGAATATAGCAGTGAGTCAACCTGCAGTCATTAGTCGGATCCAAGCATTAAATCCCTGCCCGCTTCAATTTAGCCGAGATTCGAATGAACTTTACGCCAAACTTCGCTTCAACCCCTCTGAAAGGCAACTACTGCTGCTTTAGCATGAAGCGCACCATAGGATCATAAAATCAAAGCAACCGTCCCGGTACTTGATTTCTCGATATTCGCCTGCCAGAGTATTTACACGAAGAAACATCACGTTTGACTCGAGCTTGCTAACATACTCCCAGCAAATAGACGACACCCGGGAGTAGCTGACGTCGCCGGTAAATATTTTGGCCGCAGCCCCTTGACGTTACCGTTGAGCTGCCGGGAGAGTTTAAAGGTCCGATGAGGGCTTGAATCCAAGCGGTAGTTCCACCATAAAACACTTGCTATTTTTATTTAACAATTTCAAATAACTACATTAAATGGCGAATGTGTACGTTCCTGGGTGAAGGCGAAAGTATCCCTCTTCGTCCTGCATCACTCAGGTTCCAAGCGTGTTTTGCTTCCTGGGATCGGAGGCGCAACAAGTGTCTTCATCCGCGGATCTACAACTTTTGTATTTGTGTTTTATTACTCGATAAATGTCCCCCAAAAACATGCAGTATACTTAAAACAATTTGGGTTGTAAAAAAATGACACCATTAAATTCGTCGACGAGATCTGAAAAACATGTATTAGCAGCACCGTCGCGGAGGGATACACGGATATTTTCGGGGGAGTCGTGACCTCAGACAGCTGGAATGCCGAGTGGTGAGAATTGTCCAAATGGGACAGCTGCCTGGACCGGCTGGCCGCTGACCTCCATGTTTACCTACCACCTCGCCTGACAGCACTTATCGCGCACGCTAAACAATCGCATTGTGCGACAGTACCGACGTTTGTTTGCAAAATAGCCACCGCAGTCACGCTCCCTTTCCGCCCAATAATAGGTCGTGTAAATATTAAGTCCTGTAGAAATATTTATTGCAAATTGAAAAGACACTGTGGGGACTCACTAAATCGCTAGAAAAAACAAACTCAGCAGCAGATTCTTACAACACAACTCATTTCACGTAACATAAAACACATTAAAAAAACAGCCTGGGTAAAATATAGCAATCTATATCTCTTGAACAAACATTAACAGATATCGCGTAAATCACAGCATCAGCGGATTACACAAGACTCGGCCTCTCATATTTTGTTACCATCCCAAAATAATGGTATGTCATTTTTACTTTTTTTTTTTTGCCTTAATCTAACAGTCTCCTCAAGATTCTGTGCGCCTCTGCAAAAATAGCGTACATCCTCGGCTGAACAGATCATGCCCCCAAAAAACAGCTAATTTTAATCACAGATGGTTTTATGTGTGCCTACAGTAAACGTATTTTTGACGCTTAAATAAAACTTTCGTTTTTTCCCTAGCAACTCAGGTTTTTTTCTTTTGACGTTGTTTTGAAGCATCATCTATAAAAGCGTGCACACTATGCATGTCACCATGTGTTGTTATTTATACCTATGACATTTCAGGAAAAAAAAATCTAGTTTCTGAACCTAACCCTGAATTCATGTTACCAAATACATTCCTATACAGTATTTCATAGGATTATGATGAAAACCTGAGGTGCTAGAGAAAATCTAGTTTACTTTCATCTCTGATTAAAAAAAAAACAGTTGTTGGCCAGTGATATTAATTATTAATTAACAGGGCATATTCAGGATTTGGTTTTTTTTTTGTTTGTGTGTCTTGGGTGTTAAAACTTACCAGCCTGGCCCATCTTTCTGGCATTACCTGATACATAGGCATCGTACAGTCTCTGTTACCATTACCACGTTCAAAGATGAAAAATTGCTGTCGTGGAACACCCGCCTGACTTCTGCACAAGCAGCATGGTTTCATTTCACTCTCAGTGGCGATGTGAATGTGAGTACAAATGGTTGTCTGTGTCTGTATATGCCCTGTGACTGACTGTGGACCACTGCAGGGTAGTTTGTCTTTCATCCAAAGTCAGCTGGGATAGGCTGCAGCTCCTGTGACCGTGAACAGGATAAGCTCTGTTGAAAATGTCAGGTGGATTTCATTGCAACCATTAGACAACATCTAATTGTATGATATCTGGATTGCTGTGTTAGATCACAGTTGCCACAAAATCTCGCCCTTTTCTGGGTTCTGTGTGAAAAGAAAATGGCTCTAATGCAGCAAAGTTGAAGCATCTCGGTCTTGAAGAGGCTTTAAAGTTCAGTCTGTCCAACATTCAAAAGTCGTCATCGCTAACTGAAGCCAGTGTATTTATTTGGTGCTCACTGGAAGAGTCCAAGTTGTCACCTTTAGGGTCTTTATCGACACGCAGCGACTCCGAAAACCTTCTTTCCAAGTCTTGAAGCTCTTTGGATTTTCCTTGAGCGGCTGACTCAGCTCGGACTTGAAGGAGCTCCTCCTGTTTGGCATCATCGTCCGTCACGACCGCTTGGTAGTCTTCATCCTTTTCTTCATTACTACTAACATACTCGCTTGTGCCCTCTTCCGTCTTTTCGTTCGGTGTCAGAAGAGAACTTTGTTCAGGAGACCAAAGCGGCGTGGAGCTCAACACGGGCTCTGGGAGTGCTCGGGAGAATTGTTGCCTTTGCTCACGTGACCAAAGAAGCTGTTGTCTACTTCGGTTTTCACCCGCTCCAGGGCCGATTCGGGCATCACAAGAAGGGACTCGAGCAGGTCTTTTTTCCCAAGCTCCTCGCTGTAAGAGGACGGAGCGGAAGGCTCGTCCAGGTTGTTGCGCAGGATGTCCAGAAGGTGGCGCATTTTAGCCTAAAACAACACAGACCACGAAGCCTTGACATTTCTTTTTGTCCCCCCCAAAGACTATCCTCAATGTTTCTTACTATATATCACAACCAGGTTCCCCATTCTGCACCCCATGCATACTCACTTCATCCAGACGCTGCAGATTCATATCAATATGTCGCTGTATCACCCGGTTGAGGACCCTTGAAGGAGACACGGACATATAATACCCCGCAGCCTGTTACCAACACGTACGCGAGCCAACCTAAAGTGGTTGTTAACCTAATAATGAAAAAGTGCCCCAGTCTGAAAAGACATGACGTCAAAGCCTAGGTTCCCCCGTCACGTCGCGTACCTCGCACTCTTGTGTCAAAGGACTCCATCTTGGGAGCATACGGTAATTCAAATGTTTTTGAAATCAAAACAGGAACAAGTAGTCCGCATGGTATGTTTTGTATTATAGGTTCCCAAATGCCTTGAAGGTACTGCTTACCATTTTTAAAAATCTGGAATCTATTTCCAGCTATTTCTGCTTTTTGAGCCCACTCTAAGATCTCACAAGATACTGAAATATGACAAGGACTACACTGACCGTAGAACAGGAAATGACTTGACATTTTACTGACAACACCCCTCACCTGTCAGAGACTGATCCTCTGGACAAGATGTCTTCCGTTACATCGTTAATAAATTCAAGGTACATTAATTCTTCATCCCTGTCAAAGAAGAGATTCTTGTTCTTTCAAAATATTCTATGATTGATTTTTATGCATGAGGGGTTATGGAAACAAACTTACTCTGCACTTGGAGACATGTTTCCCCCCTCGAAGGAAAACCTAGAAGAAAGTATCCCTTTGATAAAGCATACAGAGTAATGTGTCATTTCATACACAGTTTTACCTGGTGGAATAGTCGAAGGGATCATAGTCTCGGTTTTTGTTTGTTTGTTGTTTCGACATTATTGAATATGTGCCGGTGTGGTCGCCCTCAGCCAACTGCTGCTCTTTTTTGAGTTCCTGGGACAAAGAACGACATTCAAGATTGTGTTATATTTACTGTGATTTTACAGTGACTCTAAAACAGCAGCACAAATCCTGTGTAAATGCCAGGGGGTGGGGGGGTGGGGTTGGTGATATTAAAAATGACACCGGGATAAATGGACATTTTTTCCTCCCATTAATATCATTTAAGTAATCTGTAAAAACTCAATTGGATTTTTGGGGTGAGAGAGGAAATAAAAACAACCTGAGATTTGTTTGCACAAGTGTTGACATTCTCTCATAGTGGCGGATGTGGCTGTGTTTCGTATTAACCTCATGTTAAATGGGCGTCACCTCACACGCACCAACATTTAACGTGCCTCTAATTAACACCAAATAAGGTTCTAGATGGTCTAGTAGGATTTTTTCTCATTTCTATATATTTTTTCCTACACCTAACATGAAATTGAAGGTGATTAATGATAAAGACAGCCAACTCCCCGGTTACAAGAGGGTGTGCAAACTTGTGCAACAACATTGCATCCTTTATTTTTACTTCTCCTGTCTCAAAGATAGATACATTTCCAAATACATTGCATGTGTTGTAGTACACTTTAATAGTGATAGTAATTTTTTATTGACTTGGTGTCACTTTTAAAAAATAAATACCTGGCATTTAAACAGGGGTGTGTAGACTTTGCAAGTCTACAATTGTGTGTTTATACAGTATGTATTAATGGTCAAACATATCAATTGCAAAATTACCTCAGGTGGCTCATCCAACTCCAGTGTGTGCTGCACAGTTGTGGCTCTACATGAAGGAGGTAAAACAACAAAATAAATCAATCTTAAAGACATAATTGAGGTGAGACATTGTGGTGTGTACCGTTTCGCCAATTTCAAGTCATCGCTATCCTGAACCGGATGGGCGCCCCCAGGTGCTCGATAGTAGCGATAGCTTGACAGGTATGAGCTCTTTTCCGACTTTAGCATTTTTGGCGTGAAAGGCTTATCTTGGGTGAAGCGCTGCGAATGTTTCTCGAGCAAGTCACCGCTGTACGTCTTCTGCACAGGATCACGAAACGCCTTGAGGAAGTTCGGTTCACTCGAGGCGCACAGGTAACTAGCCGCTGGCCGCCCGTGGGACGTTGGCCCCGGGCTTCGGAACTTGAGTTCTGCGGCGGAATGAGGGCGACGATGATGATGATTCTTTGGGGTAGCTTTAGTTGGAGAGGGGACCTCCTTTGCGTGAAAGGAGCTGCTAAATCCAGGGGTAGAGTGCATGGAGTTTCTTGAGCAGAGGTAGGGCCGGTATTCAGACTGCATGGAACATCGACTCTGAAAAAGGAAAAAAATGTGGTAATTGGGCTCAGCCCTGCTGCAGAGAACGACAAACTCAGGAAATGATCACCCCACCCAGTTTAGCATCAAACAGCAGACCCAAGTGTTTTTGTAACATGGTTAAAATGATGTCTGATGGCTTAAGATTGCTTGGTGGGTAACACAGCTGAGTTTGGTTGTATGTTGTAACGAATAAGCATTACTTTTATTGACTTAAAGATGTTCTGTTGAATCGTCTTCCATTATAATTGTAACTACTGAAAAAGTTCCAGTGGCTTACGTGTGCCGAGTAACATGAGGCTCTGCTGTTCCTGTGCGAGAGCGATTGTGCTGACTGGGGACGGCCTCCTTTCTTCAGACGCTCTTGTCTCATCCGGTCGCTGTCTGTTTTTGTACATGGAACCATTTTGGAATATCGCATCAGCAAGCAGATTCTCGCACACAGCATGACATATACTGTATGGCTCCTTTAAATTGTCAAATGTGCCCTGTGAGTGGATGCTTTTATACGATGAATGTGAGTGTTGAGGTAAACTGTGATGGTGTTACTTACACTTCACACTCTGCTTAAGGCTTTTGGGTGCTGAGGTGTCTATAACAGCTGCAAGAAAACACAAGAAAATGTAACTTGTTTCACAGTGAGAGTGACACTATCATTCTTTCACCATTGTGTTCTTTGACTATTTCTAAAAACTCACATTGTGCTGAATAAATCCTTTTGTAGTGAGACATCATGTGATCTGTAACCAGAGCTTGGGCCCACCTGCTGGAGGAGTGAGGACTAAATGCTGAAAAAAATACGGCAGCAACAAACAGTTCTCAAAATCAACAAATGATAGCTTAAAATGCTCATTATTAGCAATACTTACGGCTGCTTTTCAATGCCTGACTTCTAATGTTAAGGCTGGACCCGGGACCACATAATACACTCCCTAAAATAGAAAAATAATAATTTTAATCCTGATTAGGGATCAATATTAAAACTAACTAAGCATCTGTTTTCTACCATCTCTGCCTTTATTTGTAGTCAGCGAATGCGTGGCACGCATTAATTAGCATTTCGGGTATTTTGTTAGTTTTACATGCCCATATTTTATTTTATTCAACAAGCATATTGATTATAAACATGATCTCTACACTATATTATCCCAAAACTATATTTGTCACACACACACCTAATGCTAACGTTAAACAACGTTACGTACTTCTTCTCGACTCCATGTCAATGCTATCCTCAGCGTATCCCATTTTTGCCAGAACTATTCCCAAACCGCAACGGCCAAGCCTTAATACATCCACAAAGTACAACACCGTTTATTGTTGACATTTTATCGAGGTGAGCCAACGAATGATGATAATGTGAAGCTAGCTTCTTCAGGCAGTTAGCGGAGGACTGCAAAGCTTCACCGTCGCCATGTCGGTTGCTAAGAATGTGTACGTCACTCCGTGTCTCACGCATGCGTATATGAACAGAGAAGCCGGAAGTTCAACACGGGTGACGGCTGACGCAAATTCTGGAACGTTTCCATGATTTTAAACACGTTTGTTTTAAAGCGAGGTTGGATAGCGTCGACAACAGACGTAGTCAGATACTGAGCTTAACATATATATTTATAAAAATACTCAATTTAAATAAGAGCCTTTACAGCAGTTCCCACATCCCTTGAACCTACGAGCCAAATGAGAAAGCTAGATGAAAAAGCTAATAGTGCAAATCTACTTGGCTATATTATTGCAAAACTGTCTTTTTTTTACTTTTTTTTTTTTTTGCGAAACTCCTTATCAAATGTCCTTCGCCTGAGAAATTTACATCGGAACGATCATCTTTCCCGATTTTACCTTTTTATGAGGCGAAATATTGCTGCAGTCGTGCTTGCTTTCACACAGTGACACAACATCCTATATTACATGTTGTCTTACAACAAACATGAAATCCAAATCCCTCTCAGGTGCATCTTTCATTCATTAATAATAATTAATAATCACATACACACACCGTGCCAATATAATTGTAACAATATAATATGGATATTGTATGGTAGCATGTCTCCCATGCACATAATCAAATAAAACTTGAAATTAACATTTCGCCCTCAAATGATTCTAGTAATGAACCATTGCGTCAGATTTTTTTTTCTTAAAGGTCCCCCATCCCAGTGTTTGAAACTCATCAATAATGCATATGCTGCTCATACATATGAATGATGTCACCGTGGAGGTCCACCAATGGTTGGGCGTGACCCACCGCTTTGCACCATGTGCTCACACACACTCACGGGCTGCCTGCAACGATGATGGAATAATAATAAATAAAAATCCACATTTTGCCTGCCGGGGAAAAAAGCACAAGAGTGAGTATTGGAAATATATGTTTGACGTTGGTGTACATTTCATGAGGAGATTTTTGTGTGTGCTTGATTTGATACTAAAAAGACCATTGGGAGCAAGCTAAAGGAAGCAGAGCATACGTTTTTTTAACGCCCTCGTTGTTCTACGAGAGGCGAGTGCGTAAAGTTGGGTGGGCACCCACTGGGCTTGCCCGTCCCTAGTGTGCGTGTATGGGGTGACTTGTGGTTTGCCCCTCGCTCGAAAACAGATGTACTGCATCTCACTTGGTCCAGACGAGATACAGAAAAAAGGAGGGGACTCTCGAACAGCAGACAATGCGGTTATTTGCTCGTCTTGTCAATAGCAGACACGTCCTTAAAAGAAGACATGTCTGAAGATGGGCAGATATATTACTCACTTTTAATCATGTATATCCGTCTATTTTGATTTTGTGAGCCGGTTACGTTTTTTTTACCCACGGTTTAAATTAATTTATTTATTTATTATAATTATTTTTGAAAAGATGAAATTCCCAATAGAAAACCCGAGGAAACAAGTTAACTGGGACCCCGAACAAGGTACAGTAGCTTTTAAAAATAACATTAAAATAACAGACTTGAGGAGATATATGTAATGTGCTTCGTACTTTTTGTTTTTAAATTATTATTTTTTGTTATTCTGTCATGTATTTTACAAATACATGTCATTAAATACACTTAATTAGTACTATATATAGACCTATAAACTCAGTGTATGCACTTTTTTTCTAATTTTGCATTTAAAAACGAGCTGCGGGAGGTTCGTGACAAAGCAAGTTAGCACAGACAAGCGAAAGTCTCAAAAGCATTTAGACAAGGAAAAATGTTACACTTGCATTCAATTGACACGTAAAATGCTCTTTTGGACATTAAACGTGGCGTTAAATTGATCAGATGGAATATTGTCTTTATTTTGTTACCGGAAGTTTAAGCTATTATTGTCCGAATTTGACACCTTTTGTACAGTGAGCCTCAGATGGTGTGTCCCCCAATCTGTCTCGTTTCTTCGGGAATGACGTGAAAAAAAAACTCGAGCAAAATAAAAATGGGACCTCTTGTTTTATCCTACTCACTTTATTTGGTTAGTTAGTGCTGCTGAATCACTGCTAATGTTGAGAATTCATTCAAATGTAAGTACAAGAAATGTGGCGACATTCGTGTAACAAATGTACATTTCACCTTAAACGTCAATTCACTAAGTCACAGAAGTTTCATGTTGTTATGGGACTCAGCTTGCTCCCCATGAAGAGTGGGTATCGGATGGAAAATATGGCTTTCCATTCAAGCCTTATTCAATTAGTCACAATCGATAGGAGGCTGAGTTAGTGCCTTGGATTTTAGATGGGTGCGTACGTCACAAGCAACGTTAATGCAATTTTGATTATAAAACACTAGAGTGGAAGCTCTAAGGGCGAACTCAATCCATTTTGGAATGTGGAGCGACTTTTAAACCAAATTTTCCCAAAGGAAATATGAAAATGGTGTTTGGTTGATTCCTGGGTCAAACTATCACCTTAACACCTTTCTAAATAGTACAGGCAGTGTTATGTGTGTACATTTCAGGCCATTTGAGCTTACTGGTGGGTGAACTTGTCAGACAATCGGAGAAAGTTTTCCCCGAGTAACTGACAAAACAAAAGGACTGAGGACATACGTTGAAAAATGTTTTACAATAATTTGTAGCTGTTACTGACCAGATTTTCTCTTGTCGATATTGCACAAAAACAGTCATCAAAACTCAATTTCTCCGTAACCCATCCAAATTAAATCTTGGTGATTTTTAATCACCGGTAGGTTGAACTGGCCATTCCATCCACACTTGGAACTTTGACAATTTTATTTTTTGGAAATATTATTCTGTTGCTGTTTAGAGCTAGAGACACACGAGTCAGTCATTATGCAGCTAATCCCAACAGCTGGGCCACATGAGCCCCTATCCAACTTGTACTCATTATTTAAAGCTGATGAAATGTGAAGTGGTAGAAGCTAATATTTAGTAGTTGCACTGAAATATGACATCTTTCAGGTAATGTCACGTTAGCCAGGCAAGCGTATAGCATTTGGAGTGGCATGGGAAGAAATTTCATCTGTGCTGTATGTTACACATACAGTACATTTGACAATAAAGTGTATCCAATCCAATCCAAATAGCTGTGGCTAGTGCTGGTGCTAACATTTTTTTGCTTTAATTATTATTATTACTGAAATGTGCATTTCAATTGTATTGTTTTTCGTTTTGTGTTTTTGTTATTGTCAAGTGTCCTTGGGTGTCTTGAAAGGCGCTTATAATTAAAATGTATTATTATTATTTAAGAATCTTTGCATTAATTTGGACAGCAAACACACTGTTAATTGATTTCCAGTAAAATAGAATACAATGTATGCATTTGTAAGATGAATTTGCGTCATGATGACATCATTGCATGCATCCCTGAATACTGATTCAGGCTTTGTGTCTTTCTGCTGCTTCATTCTTAAAGTTGTCATTTATTTTGTCTTCTAAAAATAGCCTGCTGCTATCATTGCGGAGTGTTATAGGGGAGAACAGAAAAATCACATCGTCGTAATTGATTCAGTCATCCAACAAGGAAGAACTAACAAGATTCATAAGTGCCGTGGGAGTGTGCGGGATGCTTCCTGGATGTCCTTGACTCATCCCGCATCATTGTGGATGCCTGGTTCTGTCCACTGCTCTGAGGCACCTTTGTCATATTTGTTTTATTAGAGCAGTGGTTCTCAATGCTATTCTGCTATGCCCCCCGCCCCTCCTCAAAGGGAGAAAAAATTTCATGCCCCCACCCCATCTCTCCACCGCAGCTACAGTATATACTTCATCCCTTCCATAGCACATTAGGAACAACAAAGGGGGCTGTTTAGCATTTTATCCATCATACAAGTGTAAAAAGAAATTAACCACAGCAAAGTCAAACCTAATCAAACTAAATTAAAAGTACTTACCTCACCGGCCCCCTTCTAAGTATAAGGAAAGTATCATAAAGTATATTCGCAGCACTCAATTAGTTGTTGGACTATCCATGCCTTACATTTCCTCAAAGCCTTTGTAGTTATGCTATATGCATATACGTAGATTAATGTAATATTAATGTCCATAATCATTCGCATAATGTATTGAAAATCAGGATGTTTTCTTCATCTAATGGTATCCTATAAATGGTGACGCAGTTTTCTTCTGCATTAGCGATATAGGCTATGCCCGGCAGGCTTCCGAGGCTGCCTTCCGCGTGACTAATGGCTTTAATGTGCAGCGTCTAAAACTCATTCCTCAGATGGCAAGACGATTTAAAGGTTGCCTTTGGTATCGGTGGTTCCAGGTCAGATTGCAATCGAGAAATCAGTGTAATCCAAACACACTAACCGTCAACTATCCTCTTGTCAGAGTTTTGAAAGTCTAAGGAAATTAAGTAAGCTACAACCAAAGTAATACAATTATTATGATGACATAAAAGTTCCTTTCAAGATAAATTTCTCATTTTGTTGTGTCTTTGTTCTGTGCACTGTTCAAACTAAAGTGGAATCGAACCAAACAGCACCGCACCAAAAGTCACTTGAAAGTGGATTCATGAGAACCCTTGTTTGTGCGCACCAGGGTTGGAATGATCACATTTGCATTTATATATAAACCGAACTAACAGAGCAGTCAAAATGATTGTTCTAACTGAATCAAAAGTTTGATTCAAAACAGAATACCGGACGACAAACGTGTTCATACTTGACCTGAAATGAACCGAACCGGACCCGACTTCAATTGCATGCCCGAAGAACTTTCCACACGCACACATACACTTATTTGACAATCTATTGAACAGTAAGAGCACAGCGGGAGCATGCTGGTGGTTGCCTGCAGCTGTTTTAACACATAAAACGCCAAAAAGTTTGAATTTCATGTTTAAAATGGCTTAACTTCACCTGAATCCCGCTCCGCACTATGACCAAGGGTAAAATCTAATCCAAGTCCCTTGCACTCGTACTCCTGTCTATAAATGCCCCTCATTGGTGTCTCCTTCTTCTTGTTCTTTATCATCTTCTTCGTTCATTGGTGGACTACAGCTCTTTGGTGCATACCGCCACCTACCGCACAGGATGTGCAAAGCGTTTCAATATGTAGCCAATGGAAGCAACCCTGCTTGTATTCAGCCCCGCTAACAAACACATGAGACAGGCGGGGTGTGTTTCTGTCAGTCGTTAGCAAAACGGGTGTCTGTCAGTAATGGACTGGGAGTGCATCGTACATCTTTTTTTTTTTTTTTAAGTCCCCAATCAGTCGTCAATTGCCAGCAAAATGGGCGTCGGGCAGTGACGGACTGACGGACTTTCCGTCAGTAGTGACGGAATGTCCATCTCGGATGCTGGGTTTATACAGTGTTCAAAATTGAGCGGAAGTGAACCTAACCACAACATAATTCAATTGAGAACTTCATTGTAACCAAACCAAACTGTGAGTTCATATTTGTGAGTTTCCAATGCTTTTTGGCATAATTAGCACTCGTCCATGGTTTTGGTCGAGCATTCACACTAGAACGCTTAAAGGGTCTCAGTCCAGTTGTTAGGTACGAAACATTCACAAGCTGAATCACGACCCAACTTGATCTTTTCCTACAATGTTTTCCAGTGGCGGTCCAGACCAACTTGGTCCCTCCCAAGAAGGCCCAGCCCGGCATGGTGAAGTCCAGCCTGGTCCAGGCTAGTGTGGCCACCATGCAGAACCCAACGGGCTGTGAGCCCAAAGCCAACGGCCACTGCATGCTGCCTCGCCTGTCCATCTCGTCGCGCTCGGCCAGTGTCGTGGCCAGCATGGACACCAGCTGCGACGGCTCGCTGGCAGCTCTGCACTCGGTCATGAAGTGGAAGACCGTATTGGCCGTGTTCATCGTGGTGGTCCTGTACCTCGTGTGCGGGGGTCTGGCATTTAGGGCGCTGGAGCAGCCGTTTGAGAGCGACCAGAAGACCAGCATCACTCTGGAGAAGGCTTCCTTTCTGGCAAGACACTCATGTGTCACACCCGACGAGCTGGAGGCTCTCATAAAGGTGAGTTGGTGACAGCGATTTTTATATATGCCCCGCCGCCTGACAGAAGTACACTTGATAAGTGGTAAACATAAATCCAGCATCCCGTGCTGCTCAACGGGTAAACGTAAGAAGCAAGGCAGTCCTCCAGCAGGAGCCCCACTGCTACCTTTGGCAATGCGACACATCCCATAATGCTCAGTGACACTTCACATGTGCTGACAATTCATGGTAAACATTGTTACATAATCCAACATACAAGTCGTCTGTGGGGAGAATAGGTTAGATAACTGTCTATCCTTAATGAAGTATCGCGTGACGTGAGCAACTGACATTTAAAGTTCTCCGCTCAGTTCCTTGCACTTCTGGGCCCCAATTTATGAAATGCCATATTGACGTATTCACTCAGCCACAGAAATGTGAGCTGGTGTTTATTAGAATTGAGATGAGGATAGACCATCCGTATATCCACGGAACGGAACGGGTCACGACCCAAAGCGGGCGCTTGGGGTAATTGACGTAGATTAATTCAGACATGATTGAGCCACCATGGAAAAAGTAAGCAGTAGTTCAGGGAAATACATCATAATAATTCCGTATATCTCATGAAAACACCTGAAAGGCGGAAGAGATGGATATAAAAAAAAACATGACAGGGAGATTCAGACAAGCGTGCAGTCTCTCGTATGCCTTATGCTTTGTTTCTCTCTCTTCTCTCTCTCTCTCTCTCTCTCTCTCTCTCTCTCTCTCATATTTGTGCTGATTAGGGAGAAAAGCCAAATTTTACGCATCTCAAATCTCAATGCGATTGGTTGCCGTTCTCTC
The DNA here is from genome assembly GCA_026261675.1 of Hippocampus mohnikei. Taxonomy (NCBI): domain Eukaryota; kingdom Metazoa; phylum Chordata; class Actinopteri; order Syngnathiformes; family Syngnathidae; genus Hippocampus; species Hippocampus mohnikei. The sequence continues at coordinate 6,030,322 of JAKGUB010000521.1, forward strand.
CACCATGTTATTATGCTAATTAAGGAACAAAAGCAGGGTTAATAGAGAGAGGTTGGCTGGAGTGGAAAACGAGCATTCAATTGTTTTATGTCAGATTCTCACATTTTAAACCGTCAAGAGTAAGTATAAAAATGAAAGCCAAAAAACTAAACAAAAACAAACTGAAACTCCTCATGGTGTGACGGACAGTTTGATGTCGATGGATGCGAAAGAAAATACACACATCACCGGTGAGTTTAATGCCAGTCATTTAGCTCCATGCTAATTAGCAGTTGTCTGATAAAAGTCATTTATTTCATTGATATTCAATTCTCTGTTTTATTATTAGCTTTAGTTTACTTCTTATATGGCCTATTTGTGGAGTGCAAAGTTATTTTTAAAAAAAAAAAAGGTCGCTAACTATGGTGCAATAAAGTCAAATACAATTTCTTCTGTATGTGTAACACTTTTAAAACCCAAAATGTCATTTATTAAATTAATTGACCAATATGAACATGAAGAGAGAAATTGTAGTTTTATTCATATTTCAGTTACATATGTAAATGCACTTTTTACATTTTATTTATTTATTTATACCAAATCTGTTTTGTTGTGCGAACTGGGCAAGAGTTAGCATGCACACCTTTGATTTGACAGCGGTCAACTGCAGGGCATATCTTGACAAACAACCACTCCCACTCGTATCTGTGGACAACTTGGAATCTTCAGTGAACCAGAATGCCTGAAGAATATATGAACAGGAGAGTGAGAACGAACCTCCAAAACCGTGAGGCAGACGTGCTCCTCACGAGTCCACCATGTGCCTTTGAACCATATTCTTCCAGAAAATTCTGGGTGCCTTCGACTGCAATATGCTCTCACTTGTGAGACTATTAATAAAATTATGAGGCCCCCATGACATTCTCTTAAACTTGGAATAACCCCGACGACGAGGGAATCCAGCACATATAATTTGGAGTGGCCTACTTTTCGCTGGAACAATCCTGTTTGATGTGAACATCTTCACCACCGGTGAATTTTGGTCTGTATTTCCAGATATTTATTTTTACACTCCATGCCCACCCACCCACACAAGGATCCATTCCTTACTCACCTCAGGGTCTCACAAAGAGATACTAGCTGTAGTTTGTGGCAGAAATCAATGACGGCATCTTGTGTAAGCTGGCGACGGAAATGGAAAACCTTTAGCGTGTTGCGTTCGGCAAAGGGGGAGTCCGGAGGGAATCAATTATTCATCGGGCGAGGCAGGAGTGGGAGACCTCCTGCGGTGCTAGAAGCTGCGGCTTTGCAAAATGAGCCCATTCGGTACGCGCGCGAGGGCATAGATCATCAGTAAGAAGTGAAAGCTAACAGGCTAAACACCAGCTGGAAGTGAAAGCTAACAGGCTATTTGCTAACTAACGGCTTTCAAGTGCTGAAGGAATGATTACATTTTGGCGATGACTATAATCAAAGCCGCAACCGGCGATGAACAGACCCTGGCACCCTTTTTTTTTTTTCTTGGCGGACCCTCCAAATGATCCTCAAACTGACGCGATGCTCCGCCCACATGAGACGCTACATGCCAGTGCTGTCAAAAATTTTCCACCAAGTAGCGCCTAAAAACATACAGTATATACTGCTAAAATCAACCAAAAATGTGTCATGGTTCACAATTACTGCAAAATCGACACAATTTTTTTCGGCTATCTAAAGCGTTTCGCAATATGTGTTCCCATTAAGAGTGTGGAATTTTAGAGGAAACGTTAGTGGTTTGGTTAAATACGTCATGCCTATTCCTCTTTGTTTGATGTTTAGTTTTACAGTAAACTTGAATTGTTGTTTTTTTTAATCTGCTATGCCTCAGTACGCCTCTGTGCCATACGCCTCTCCCATAAAGGTAAATCTGAATACGAATACAAGGCCGTTCTGTTGCTCCATTGAGGGTTACATTCTCACTGTGTTTTGTGTTCTTTCAGCAGTGTAGTGCGGGGGCGAGTTATTCATGTCAGTCTTTTTTTGTGGAGGAAGTTTGGAAGACAGAATCCTCAGGAAGAAGAATGGCTAGAAAAAACAAATAATCACTGACAGACACTCAATGCCCGTGCCTCCATGTTTGCTCTTTCAGCGTTCTCCTACCCACTGTGAGCGTCCCCCACATTGCCCATCCTTATAATTACCTCGGCCAAAGCCTCTGGGCTGATGCATGCTGTGGCACAATGTGATGCCGCGCTGTTATTTTCAGGGCACATTTAGTGATGAGTCACGATTCAGCACACCTGCAGCCGCGTTACGTCACTACACGCAAATGATCACACATTTAGGGTTTGTTATTGTATGTATTTGTGTGTGTGTGTGTGTATGTATGTACACACACACACACTTTTCAGGATTTATTTAGTTTTTTAAAAGTATTTTTTAGAGTATTTGTAAACAAAAACACCAAAATAGACGGTAAGCAGGAGAGCTGTGTCTTTCGCGTGTGACCTCACCATAAACGCCAAGTGCCTCATTTTTCTCAGAGCACACTCTCTAAATGGCAGAAACAGCCATTTGACAAACGTATAGTTCAACAAATATTTTGTTGAATTACTTTCAGTTCAATCTTGGTAGTTTTTTTTAAGCCTCCCCACTTGTCCCCCCCCCATCATATTGTATAAGCTTCCTTTTGTTTCTGACAATCTCACAGCATCCTTCCTGGTCGAGGAGACAATTTTGTTTGGCAGCTATTGGCGCAGCTCAAGCTGGCCAGCATTACGATAAAGACGTTATTGAAAGTGCTGCAGTGTTTGGTGCATGCTTTTTTTTTGGGGGGGGGGGGGCAATGGTTGAAGGGTAAGGCCCCGACGTCTCTTGCTGGTGTGTGCAAAAAGACATTTTATCCCTCCTGTAACCCTGGGAACGCAATGTTTGGCTACCAAAAAGCAGTGATCTTACTAAAAAATATTTTATCGCCTGTCGACATTGTATGTTGCCGCAAAAAAATTTTTTGTACAAAATGTAATACTTTTCTCACAAGGTCAACGTTTTGACACACAAATGCTCAATGTTGCCATGAAAGTGCCGCAGTCGGCAATGTACTCCAGCCAAATTAAATGTCTCGCCGTATAGCACATTGTTCTGCTGCAATGCAAAAAAAAAAAAAAAAGTAAACAAAAGAAAGGAGTCCTTCAGGAGTCCTCATGCAGGCAAAGCGCACGTGCACTATGGAGGATTTTCCACATCTTCAATGCAGCACCACGTTGGCTGGCAAACAGAAGAGGGCTATAAATAGAACAGCTCATAAAATATTCAGACATTGCGCGACTATTTATAGCCGTCCCACCACTCTAGAAATAGATTGTTCTGAATTTAATTTGATATTGAAATTGTAACACAAGGGTTAAATTCATTAAAAAAAAAAAAAAAAGGTTGGATGAATTTGACGTGAAGTGAAAACGTGCAGGACCATGAATAAGTAGTCTGTGCGCCTGAAGTGGTCCGTAGCTTGCTTTGAAATGTATGTCACGAGAGTAGATGCATATTTCATAAAGCGGGTGCGCTCAAAAAGCTTGCACATAATGTGTGGGGGCGGCCCTGAATGACGGCGCAAGTACATTCAAGTGAATGATCACAACAACAAAATGCGGTGTCCTATCTTAAAAAAAAAAAAAAGCAAAGCATTCACTGCATTGTGTTGCTATTTAAATGTCAAGACACGCCTGGTGTAATGTTTTGGGGTTCATCAGACAGTATTTTGCCTCCAAATTTAGCTTGGCCGCAAAAATTCAAGGTTTTCCATTGCAATATGACCATCGTATTTTGCCACAAAAATGCAATGTTTTGCGAGAAAACCACAATAGTTGAGAAGTTATAAAACAGCGCTAATCAGCATTTTGCTTGTTTTCCCCCCCAAAGGTATGATATGAACACCACCTTTTGATCGAAATCTGCATTATTATCATGCCACCGGGATCGTTTGCTCATGGACAGCGTTGTCTTGTTTTTTTTTCACATCCCAGGCCAGAGCAAAAGTCCACGTCGCCATGGAGACAAGAATACAAAGAATTCGCATAAAACATTAGTGAGCGAGAAAGAGAGCAGATGGAGATTTTATGGCACCGCAATGAAGCACAAGCGTGAATAATGTCCCAGTGAATGTAAAGCTGCAATGTGTTTGGGTTTTTTTTCCCAATGAGCCATTCAGAGCAATGATAGCGATGCAGAAGGAAGTCGCTAGTAGTTAGCATGAGATGACATACACAATAAATACAAATAAAAGCTTTTTTTTTTTGCATGTGTTTTTCAGCATTCCATCGACGCTGTGAGTGCCGGGGTGAGTCCCATAGGCGACACCTCGTACAACTCCAGTTACTGGGACCTTGGCAGCGCTTTCTTCTTCGCCGGAACTGTCATCACCACCATCGGTACATTAACAACAACAACAACCCCCCCCCCCCTCCCCTCACATCCCCATATTCTAACCCTAGAAAATGGCGTATTTTGTGGTCCACAACCCAAAAAATCAAAAGTGCTCCATTTAGACACAAAAATGTTTTCTTTTGGCACCAAAAAAGACATTTGTTGACACACACATTTATATGACATACCAAAATAAAAATCATTTCTCAAAGTGTGATTGAAAAACTTTTCTCTCCAAAAACAGAAAAAGGTTTTATTGGCAAAAAAAACAAAACGTTTTTCTCCAAATAAAACAGGTAAAAAAATATATTTTAAAATCGTTTAAACTTTGTAAAACGCCACTGCCATTTTTCAGTTAAGTCTAAAAGCTACAAAATATCACTTTATTCTCACAACCTTTTTTTCCTCAGTATATTAAATCCTTATTCTTGTAATCCTTATACTGTCTTTTGAAGAAAAAAAAAACTCCATAGTCACTAGCAATTGTTTTGTGTGTGTGTGTTTGTGTGTGTGTGCGTGTGTGTGTGTGTGTGCGTGTGTGTTAATGTAACAAGATTATCATTTCTTGAGCGACAAAGCAATACAGCTCAAATCAATTCCATGTGGTCCCGTTGTCAGGTCATCGCACGCTTCGATGATGAAGTGGCTCAGGTTTTTGTGGGTCTTCCGATTATTGACATGACTGAAGTCATTGTTATCGAACATCGTGAGATCGCCGCTGGCCCTTTGACAAGGACAAATGTCTTTTCCCTTGAGGGCAACTGAATTAGCACCTTTCTGTGGTCTTACTTAGCCTCCAGGAACGTAACAGAAGGGCTTCCATTGATGTTGTTACATAAGTGCATCATCTTCATCTTAATGCCCCCCCCCCTCCACACACACACACACCCACCTCCTCATTTCCTTCCTTTGGAGCACCTTGAGATGTCCTTAATAGGGTTTTATTAGCTTGTCAGCCAGGCCAAGTTCAATGATGCCAAGGCAGAATCATGTTATCCTTTGTTTGGACATATCAAAATGGTAGTCTGTCATTTCTGATGTGTCTATAGGTTATGGAAATATTGCTCCCAGCACGGAGGGCGGGAAAATCTTCTGCATTCTTTATGCCATATTTGGCATCCCTCTTTTCGGCTTCCTGTTGGCCGGGATCGGCGATCAGCTGGGCACTATCTTTGTCAAAAGTATTTTGAGAGTGGAGAAGATCTTCAGGGTGAGTCGCAAGTATTGACAAATCGTCGCCCGAGTGATGCCGCCGTTAGCCTGACGGAATTCTTTCCTTTTGCTCCCCTCCGCAGCAAAAACACAAACAGATCAGCCAGACAAAGATCCGGGTGACGTCCACCATCCTCTTTATCTTTGCCGGTTGCATCGTCTTCGTCACCGTCCCGCTGTCATCTTCAAACACATCGAGGGCTGGACCACGCTGGAGGCCATCTACTTTGTCGTCATCACTCTCACCACAGTGGGGATCGGCGACTACGTGGCGGGTTTGTGTTCAACTTGACGTGTGCTCGCATTCATCAAGTTCAGCCTGAGCTGATTTGTTTAGTTTTTTTCTTCCAGGCGGAAACCGCAGGATTGACTACATGAAGTGGTACAAGCCTCTGGTGTGGTTCTGGATCCTGGTGGGTTTGGCCTACTTCGCGGCCGTCCTCAGCATGATCGGAGATTGGCTTCGAGTGCTATCCAAGAAGACCAAAGATGAGGTCGGGTTTCTTTTCGATGACATGTCCAACACTGTATGATCTTACATTTTTATGTTGTTAATTCAATCTTTTTTTTCAATCTTAGTTTTAGTTACCGTATTTTAACGACCATTCGGCGCACCGTGTTGTAGGGCGCAGTCTCAGTAACGGGTGCTATTTCTGTATTTTACACATACACAAAACGCACTGTATTATTGGGCGCAGCCAGGGGTGGTAAAACATACGCCAGTTTAAACATACGGCATGCATGCACGCACGCTAAAAACACGTTAGCTTGAAGCATAGCGTAGCATGCTAAGACATGCTAAAAACACGTTTTTAAAAAGGCAACGGAAGCAAAACTGAGATCGGTTGTACTTTATTTCGACATCTTACAATGTACTCACGTTTTTCGATCAATCATCACCCAGAAATCCATCAAAGTCCTCATCTTCTGTATCCGAATTGAACAATTGTGCAAGTACCGGTAGTCCATAAAAAACGCTGGGTTCCCTCTCGTCACTCTCATTGCCATGTGGCACGCCCACCCTTCACTGATTGGCCGGCTGCTTTCCCGCATGGCTGGCCTCTCTCACGTCCTCACTGACGGCCACTTACACGCCCACTCTTCACTGATTGGCCTGTTTACTCTTCACCGCATGCCTGTTTACGCCCACTTCCGCCTTTTCTCTATATAAACAGCGTGTCGGCTCTCAGTCAGGATTTGGAACTCGGCTCATACACTAGACGCTCCGCATTATAAGGCGTCCTGTCCACTTTGGAGAAAATTGAAGACTTTTAATGGCGCCTTATGGTCGTGAAAATACGGTACTTCTAAAGTTTTCGTTAACTCTAATAACGTCAGCTAGGATAGACTCCAGTGACCCTGACCGGATAGATCTCCGAGCATAGACGGCTCTCACCTGTTTGATTTTCCTCTGTAATTCACCCCACAGCAACTGTCTTCACAAAGTGCTTTCAAATCGTTCCCAGGTTGCCGCTCATGCAGCCGAATGGAAGGCGAACGTCCGAGCCGAGTTCCGGGAGACGCGGCGGCGCCTGAGCGTCGAGATCCATGACAAGCTCCAACGGGCGGCGACCATCCGCAGCATGGAACGCCGCCAGCTGGGTCTGGAACAGCGGGCCCACTCTTTGGACATGCTGTCTCCTGAGAAGAGGGCTGTTTTTGCCAGTCTGGACACCGGCCGCTATAAGACCTCATCCCAGGAGAGCATCGACACCAAGCTAAACAACCTGCGACTGAAAGGCGCTTGCGAGCCCTACGAGCACCGCAGCGTTGAGCAGATGCCACAGACGGCCTCCTCGTCGGAGGAGAATCTCTTCAACCTGCGCTTCGGCACGCTCACCAAGCTGGCCAGGCGCAGCAAGAACCGCGAGATCCGGAGGAACATACCCGGCGACGCTCGACGGGCCAGTGTCGGCGTTGGCAACGGGAACGCCATGTTTGACGAAGAGCGGGGCGAGGGCGGGGAAGATGATTGTGAGCTCGATGAGGAAAGCCAGGAGAGGAAAGAGAGGAACACAAGCTTAACAAACCTGTCACAGTACTCCATGGATCGCTCCAAGTTGAACGGGTGCATACCAGAACTGCCGAAACACCAGGATGACTAGGTACTCTCTGGAGAAACTCACCTGATGGAGGGATAGCGACTCTCATTCGGAGTCTACTCATGCCCCTTGAGGTACACTCTAAAAGAATCTCCTGGACTCCAAGTAGCATTTGTACCTGAAGCGGTGCACTCAAGAACTCTCCAAAGCCAGAGTGATTCGCGCTTTGCCAGAGAATTTAATCAGACAAAGGAGTCGAGACTGTCATTTCAGTCCAAATTATATTACCCCGACATTTCTGGACGGGAACTGTCCCAAACCAGAATGATCAGCTTGTCCTGTCAAGAAAATCATCAGACCGAGGGACGTAGACCGACTGAAGGAGCCGCTTCCGCTCCCTCGATGGGATCGTTTCTGAACTCCAAGGAGAGGTGTCCACGGTGAAAAAAAAAAAAAGACCACTTAGCTGCTTGTTCGAGGAAAGCGTCAGACAAAGTGAGACAGACTGTCAGAAAGTGTCCACGCGTGCCCCTCAAAGTACAACCTTGAAAAGAATTGTGCCCTATTGGGCTACGATAATAATAGAAATGGAGATGAAGTGAAAATAATTTCTGGATTTCTCAAGGAGCCTTTCAACAAGTCCAAGTGTCCAAAACCAGACTGATGAGATGTTCACTGGAGACTCTTATCAGACGGAGGGATATAGACTTGCAGAAGGAGTCCGCGCGCTAGCCTCAAGGTACGATCGAAAAGAATCGTACCTCACTGCGATCATTTCCATACTCCAAGGAGAGCTCAAAGTCTGGTAAAAGTCATCGGTGCATTGAGCGTTCATCCCACTGGCAGGCCTTTGGAACGCCGACATTTTTGCAGGAATCCACGGGCATACGTCAAAGAAATGTGCCTTTTCCGTTCCCTCAGTTAGCTTGGAGCCACTCTTGGGAATTTCTGTCACTGTGCCATCATATCACGGGGAAGCAAAACCCATTGCCCCCCCAAAAAAAAAACCAAATACCGTATTGGCCCGAATATAAGACGGGCCTGATTATAAGACGACCCCCTCTTTTTCAAGACTCAAGTTTGAAAAAAGACTTTTTGAACACCAAATACATTTTTACACAGAAAATAATTACAGTACATCTGAAACAAATGATTATAACAATATATTTTGCCTCATTCAAATCTTAATATCTGAACATTTAAATATGTAAACTTAAGTGCAACCACATTCGAAAATGAATGGCTTCTCGTTTTTGAAATGTAAAATACTTCATAACTTCTCAGCTGCCGGTTAACCTGGCCGATCTTCGACCCACTTTTCTCCAGATTGTCGCAACGTTTCTCAATTTTCTGTTATCTCCTATTATTTTCTTCTGTTTTCTTTCTTACCGCTATTTTGTATTTTTCTTCTTCGTGCTACCGCTATTTTTATTTTTATTCTTCGTGACAAGGGTTCAGGTTTGGCCCGGGGAGTCAAGTTCAGTATTGCATTCGCGTCAATGATATCTGGCGGCATCTAGCGTCGTGAATGGGTATAATGTCTAGTTCACGAATATAAGAAGACCCCCACTTTTTCAGTCTTATTTCAATGCAAAATACGTCTTATATTCGGGCCAATACGGTAAAACAAAGCAAAACCGAGGAGACCTGTCGTCTGAATGCTACAGCGTAGATTTTTTTTTTTCCTTTGGCTTTCATCGCGGTGTTAGCTGGATAGCTGGCTTGCTCCTATAAGATGCTACGAAAACAAACCTGGACGTGTAAATCCACATCATCGTCCATCTTCGCTTTGCGTCATCGATTGCCGCTTTGTCGTCATGTAAAACCTCGTAGATTTTTGGACCGCTGCGGAAGACCTGGTGAAAGTCGGGAGAGGCCTCGGATCAATGAACACACACTAAGTGACTGTCAACCACATCATGCTAATCAGCCTTATTGATTGTGCGTGGGGAGCCGTGTGTTTTTCAAATGCAATGCTCCTCTCTCGTGACTGAGAGGGCGAAGAAATCCCGATTGATAGGCACTTGCTTTTTGTAACGCCACATTTTTGTACTCACCAAGCATGTTTTTGCATCACGGAATCATTTCTTTTCGATATCAGTGGAACACATGTGTTGTTGTTGTTAATAGTTTATCTCACGATATGTGTAATAGCGGATCTGGGATGGGTGTTATTATCAAGAACTGATCACTAAATTATTGTCGTCACTCGTATGCTCCTTTTGGTACTTTCTACCTAAAGTTAATGTAAAATTCAGTGATTAATTGGATCATAAGAATACAGTTTACAAGCCCATCCAATACCGGACCATGTGAAATGTAATATTTGAAAATGTCAAGAAATTATACGGTACAAAATGGTACTGTTGATACTACAGAACACATCTAAATGTATTCTACTGTATCCTTGATTATTGCCATTGTGAAGAGCAATTTTACAAACAAACGGTCTTAATGGTTATGCCCTCTTCATGACCATGATCTGTGATGATTCAATATTTATTGTGAACGTTGAATGCAGATTTCACGTCAATTGTATCCAGTGCCTTTTTTTTTTCCAGATAATAAATATGGCAAAAGAAATGTCAACGCGGTTGTCTTCTCCTGAAATTTGCATCTCAAATGTCAGCTGTTAATAACATTTACACTATGAAGCCTATTCTATAGGTCCACCTGGTGGAAAAAAAATGTTTTAAAAAATTTCAAACAATATTCCATATATCTTATGTTGGAATATTAATCAATCTGTAATATGATTTGCTTTAAATAATTTGAGGGAAAAAGTCTGATCTTCTTTGACAAAATAAGAAAATATTTTGTCAGAGTTATGATCCATACGAAAGCACATCATGGAAAATGTTATTAAATGTGACCTCCATACACATTGTATTCACATGTGGGATTTTTTTTTATCTTATTCAAATTCTTATTTGCCCTTCAACATAACGTAATAAAGGGCAAGGTGACATTGGCAAGTCGTGTCATTCATTCGCATATGTCATCAAGGCTCCACCTCGGCATGATTCAATGAAGATTTTTTTTTCTTATGGATTGAATATTTTCACATTTGATGTACTTTTTTTTTTCCTCTCAAAGGAAACAAGTCATTATGTAATTAGCGTGATGCGAGGTAGCCTGAGGCCTCTGCATGCCCGCAGTCACGTGCGTCCAAATGTGTGTAGCTAGCTGGCAGCACCACAAAACAAATGAATCAGGGGGCGTGAGATGGCTATAAATTGTGCGTGTGTGTGTGTGTGTGTGTGTGTGTGTGTGTGTGTGTGTGTTCCTCCAAGGTGGACGTGACACCTCTTTCATTTTGGTACATCTTGCTCCAACTTTTGCATGCGTCTGCTTCATGAATCCATCACGACTTGTTTTGGCTCCGTTTACTGTTTGACCTCCCATTTGTTCAGATTAAGTGAGAAAATAAATTCCCACAGGAAACATTCTTATCTGTCAAGCTAGTATTCTAAATCATTTCATGTTTGTAAACAAATAGGAACAATTACCTGAACTTAAAACGATGACAAAAACAATGGCATACAGACAAACCAACCATTCATGCTTACTCCCGATTTACACTTTCCTTGTGAGAGGAACTTCTTGACAGGGCAGCACAGCACGGTGGTCGACTGGTTAGCGCGTTGGCCACACAGTGCAGAGGTGCAGGGTTCGATTCCGGCTCCGGCCTTGGTTTTGAATGTTCTCTCCGTGCCTGTGTGGGTTTTCTCCGGCTACTCCGTGGTTTCCTCCCACGTTTCAAAAACATGCGAGGTTAATGGTTAAGGGGACACTAGTCTAAATTGTCCCTAGGTGTGAGTATGAGTGTGAGCGCGGATGGCTGTTCGTCTATGTGTGCCCTGGCTGGCAACCAGTTCACAGTGTACCCTGCCTACTGCCCAAAGACAGCTGGGATCGGCTCCAGCACTCCCTGCAACCCTTGTTAGGATAAGTGGATCAGAAAATGGATGGCTGGATGGAAGACAGAGCAACTTAAAGAGGAATATTAATCAGAAATTACATTGACTCTTGTGATCAACATTTCTGTTGAGTGTTCAGGAAAAGCGGTGTTGAATATGGATGGATGGAAGGATGTTTGCAGTGTCATTTGCTGATAAACCATCTCATTGCGAGATAGAAAGGAAAAACAGCACAACAGCACATAGAAAAAAGAACACAACTAGAAATGCGAACAAAGAACTATACATGCAGTGCAGTAATGCGGTGAGCACATTTCTTTTCGTTAGAGTATGTCAAGTTTCTGGGAAAGAAAGTCGAATGGAAGTGTACCAAACCATGCTGGACTTATGACGTGTCCAACCATTTTGCATTCAAAGACTCAAATGATGAACTAATGGCAAAATGTGGGGTGCGAGACAATTCAACAGAAAGCCATTGTAACGCATTTTGATCAGCATGTAGTAAGAGATTGATCACGAAGGAAGCAGCAGAGGATTGTACGTAATTATTTGCATTGGAGCTACTTAGTGATTGGAATTTACCAACGCGACTCGATGTTGCGTGTTGCAGAAGATTTTTTCCGCCTAAATAACGTCCGTTTCTTTACGGACCTATTTCATTGACGGACGAATACAACTTACCGCGGGAAGAGCCCGGGGAGCGCAGCAGAGCTTTCTGAACTTTCAGTGGGAGCTCGCAACGTCTGGTAGGCTTTGAATGATTACGTTGACTCGGTCGGTTGATTTGTTGTGTTTGACCTAAATTTGAAGCGTTTCAGACACCGACATCCGGTAGTCTCTCTCTGTGGGAAATGTACTCATTTACGCGTGTGTCTGTCCGTCCTTCACTGTGATTTTACAAACGTTCCATGCGGCACATTAACGCGATTAAAGATCAATTTTATACTAGATGACTACGTTATTATTAACGCCATTTGAGTCACGGATTCTCCCTGGCCACCCCAATGCCACCCCAATGAAAACTTTCTGGCTACGCCGCTGTTTAGCGTGAATGTAGCAAAGCATTTGCAGTTTGTCCAAATAAATGAGAAAAATGTGAACAACTGACACTAGGATGTGAAAATTGAACAAGTGCTTTTCGACGATATCAGATAGAAATGTAGCAAAGCAACTGAAAAAAAACGCGATTGGGGTTCCTTGGCCTCTCATCTGGGAGCAGCAGAAGAAGAAAAAAGATGAAGCAGCAGGAGGAGGACGAGGTGTGAACGCGCTAGGAGGCAAGTGTGACACAGTGGCTTGCAGGAGGTCAGCATGCCTCACATCACAAAAGAAGAGACTGAGCGTGTACTATTGATTTAGTTTGCTTAATCAAAGCCCTTCATCAGAATGTAGCGTAATAAATGGGCGTCATAATTTTCGGTTTTATTGATACAATAAAGCGAGGGAAAAAAACTAATTAAAAAATGTAGTTATAAATCAATGCTAGTAAAAAAAAAAACTCCCCTCCCCAAGAAACATTAACAATAGTCATTTACTTTAGCAGGAAATTAATAAAACCATAGCATAAAATCTAGCCATAAATATATACAAAATAATGTTTACTAATGCATTTTCTCAAAATGTTGTAAATCACAAAAGCTTTAAGCCTAGATGAAATTTTGAAGTACATGAAATTTAAAAGGGATGTCATTTAAAATCAAAATCATAGAAATAGTTCAAAACAACCAACACACTTGAAAAGCCAATGCTGTCCATGAAATTGAATGATGCTATTATTAGCTTTTATTATGTAATTTTTTTTCATCACATGCCTCTCGCGTGCAATATTTGCCCATCTGTTTTTGTCCCCCCCTCTCTTTGAGCCGTAGTTGTGGCCTGTTAGTGCCACCCTAGAAAACCCAAATTTCCATAGACAGATCATGGTCACATGTGCAGATAAGACTTTATCGGTACGACAAAAATCTATTGATCATCACTTATCTCCATCGCCACAAGATGAGTGTGTGCAGAAGAAGTGAGGACAGAGGAAGGCGACCACGAATTGAATATTGAGGCTGAAGTGCCACCGTGTTGTGCTGATGCAGGTTCTTTTGCCGTTATCCAGGTGAAGCACATTATGTGCAATGGATGGAAGGATGGAAAAGGGGAAGGGTGGTGGAGGGAGGAGAAGAGAAAGCGCTCACATGGCCTAACACATGCTTCTCACCGGGCTATTTCTCATTAGGAAGCGTCACGTGTGTGCTGTCGAGGGAATAAATCATGTTGACTACATGCAGGTATGGAAAAAAAATAGAAAGGAACATAACCCTTAAGGGCTCCATGCTGGACATTTGTGTCCTCCTTTTTATAAACCGTTTTAGCTATGTTATTGTACTAACCCCAATTCCATAGAAGTTGGGATGTTGAGTAAAAATAAAAACAGAATAAAATGATAGTTCATGTTCAAACATGATCAACTTTATTTTTCTTTTTGGGTGCAAATAGCCACTCATTTTGAATGTGATGCCTGCAACACATTCTAAAAAAGCTGGGACAGGGCAATATAAAGATACAGTACTGTAGTTGGTATCACCGTGCCATCTACTTACTGCCACATGGGTATGAAGAGGAAGAGTAATTCCCCTCTGACTGACAGTGACTTTTTTAAAGGCTGAAGTCGATTCTGATAATATCAGGTATGGAAAAAAATATCGCATTATCACTATCTACACTCACACACACACACACACACACACACACACACACACACACACACACACACACACACACACACACACACACACACACACACACACACACACACACACACACACACACTGTTTTGTGTGTGGTGTCTGTGAAAAATATCCCTTGACGCACGGCACATTTTGGAATCAGTCCATTGTGTTGCATGAGTCTGCTGCATGATGACTTTGCCAAGAGACAAGATGCCCACACGTCACTGTTCACGCTTCTGCGCGTTAGATCACAGCGGCCCCATGTGGTCAAAGTGCTGCACAACAGATACATTGAATATACTGTTCCCACCGTGCCATATGGTACTGGAGTGCAATGTTCATTCGGTACGATATACAAAGCAACATATTGTATAACATACAGTAGACTGTATATAACATCATAACATACTATACCGTACCATAACATATATCATACAATTCCTTAAACTGTACCATAAATCACACCATAGCATATTATAGTATGCCATGACATCATTCAACAATTGATGCAGATAGAAATATATATTTTTCCATCGTCCTAAATGACAACAGGTTTAATCTGCTCAGGTCTGTGAATGTAAGTGGACGCGACGGAGCGCTGATAGGTGGTCATGTCTGATCCTCGACGACTACGCAGAGCCCGTCTATAGATAGAACTAACTTTCTTCCTGAAGTATTGCCCGAGAGGACGTAGAGCACAGGGTTGAGAGCGCTGTTGAGCACGCCGAGATAAGCCGAGACCTGTCCCCCTATGTCCAGAGCGTGGGACCATACTGCGACGTCCAGCACGTGGATGTCGCAGAGGGTGTCGAGGAAGGTGAAGACCTGGTAGGGCCCCCAGCAAAGGATGAACAGCAACGTGACGGCGTACAACAGAACTGTGGCCTTCGTGTCGTTAACATCCTGAAGTCCAACACTCTCTTTTCTCTGCCGCAAAGCCTTGACGATAGAACTGCTACAGGAGACGATCACCAGAGTCGGGACGACGAAGCCGACGACGTTCAGCAGAACTTGGTTGGCTAACTTCCACGAGCTACCGTGGCTGTAGTCCAACATGCAGGCCGTCATCTGGAATTCTTCAAAGTACATCACCTTTCTGTGCAGCATGGTCGGCGTGCTGAGTGAGAGCCCGAATATCCAGAGGAACACGCATATGACCTTGGCGTACCGCGTCCGTCTCAGCCACCTCGCCTTCATGGTCCTCACGATCGCTAGGTAGCGGTCCACGCTGATCATGACAAGGGTGTAGACGCTGGTGTAGAGGTTCACTGTCATGACGCAGTTGACTAGCTTGCACAAGGCGTCGCCGTACGGCCAGTCGAAACTGTTGAGGATGTTGGCGGCCCAGAAGGGGAGGCCGCACAAAAGAGCGAAGTCGGCCAGAGCCAGGTTGCCCAGGTAGACCTCGGCTACCGTCAGGCGATCTTTGTGCGCAAAAAACACGCACAGGACGAAGGCGTTCAAGGTGAGGCCCAGCACGGACACAGTGATGATGTAAGGAGGGACGATGGTGCGCACAGTGACGAACTCCAGAGATGTGAGGGACTTTGAAAGGCTGCTGTTTTCAGCCCACTGAGCTGCCTCCGGCTGAAGTGTCACCGACTCCATAGTCTTCAGAACAACAAAACAGTACCGGTACAGTCATTTGCCATGATGCGGACTGAGCCCTTCCGCAAATAACAAAACCCGAGTAACTGAAGGTACCCTAAACATTTTTTACAACCGCTTATATTAATACAGTAGTTTAAACCATAAATATGCTACAAACTATGATCCCAAAATACTGATAGAATACAATGGCCTCATTGTAGTTACGGTTTCCCTTGGAGGGCCGTTATGAATTTTGGGAAACCATATAAATGTTTAATCCCCTCCACATATTACAATCAGAATGCACAACAAATTGATGAATAACTAGTTTTAAAAACAGAAGTCAAGAATAATGACTGTTAATGTGGATTACATATGACAATTTGAAATCTTGGTTCAGACTTTAGCAAGCATCATGGAACTTGACATGCTTGATTTGCTTTTGCGGGCCACATCAAATGATGTGGCGGGCCAGATTTGGCCCCCGGGCCTTGACTTTGTCACCTGTGATTTAAAGATTATTTAAATTTTTAAAAATCCACCGCGAGTGCAAGGATGTGTATGTGTATGTCACTGCTTTGTAACCCATAAAAAATTAATTGTTCAGCAATAACGAAACTTCTGTTGTTTGCTCGCTTGAGCTTTTTAATAGCTATTCAGTAGGGGTTAAAAACCTGTACACATGCAATAATCTCTAAATCGCCAAACTTAGCTCCTTTGCAACATTGAAAAATCTGAGACCAGATGAGCTCTATCACTGAAGCAGACTATTTAATATATAGATTTATATATTTTTTTACATGCGTGAAATCTTTTTATTCGCGAGTCGCAAAGAGGCATGGATTCACTGTATCTTTATTAATATCTCGTTGCCTCCAGGCAAGAGGCCATTTGTTGATCGAGCACGGCGTTCAGTTGAGCTGGGCGCTGTAAATTTTTGCGCTCACGACGCAGTATTTTGGTATCGAAAGTGCTGTTAAGGCACGTTGAGCTTTTCCGCATCGCTTTCAAAGTCTTAAAATATTTGCCACGTGATTTAGTCATACACTGAATTTATGACTAAATATGCTGACTCAATCAACAGACGTTTCCTCTTCTCAGTCACACGATTGCCATAAATACTCACCGAACCGCTGGTAGTGAAGACTTAGCTCGGTCAATAAAAAATATCATATTCGAATTTCTTACCATAGTTATCCAGCTGCTCATGTGTTCACACGCCGAGTGTCAGGAGCAATGGAACAAGATAGCGTTTTTGTATATAGAGCGGCATTCTTGCACATCCCCCGATCCGGCAGCTTGTTTATGAACAGCCCCCAAACTTTGAATTACTGCACGGCCCTAAATGGAGAAATGTTCACCGCTACCAAAACGTGCACCGTCGATCAAACCGTTCAAAAAACTGAACAGTTACATTTGACACACAAAAAAGGGAAGTAGTATTTTTTCACTTGGAAATTATAAATGACACTTTGATAAATTCTGCAGCCACTTCAATGGATGGTGACACTCCCCAAATCGGTGGATTAGCATTAAAACGTCTAAAGGCCCAATGCAATGTACAGTACAGTCGAGTACAGTATGTGCAATCGAGCGACATCTTGTGGCAATGATGCAGACTGCACCTCCATTTCCTCACAACATTGTTGTTGCCATGTTAAGTAAAATCCACAAAGACGCATTTAAAAAAAAGAAATACAAATAATTACAGTACTTATGTTAAGTCAAAAAAGGGTTATCTTCTCATTTCACTTAGTTACTTAAAATCAGGTACTTGGTAATGTCGAGTAATCAAGTTCCTTTTTCAAGGTAACTGGCAGCACTTCCTGTCAGGGGTGCCAACAGCAAGTCACTCCTATGTTGTATTTGGCACCATTTTCACACCAGACGCCCTTCCTGACACAACCCACCCAATTTCTGTGGGTGGTTTTGTTTGTGTCTGATTTAGTTGTGCGGGCACGTTGAGTGGAGCGTACCGGTATACTGTACCTTTTTCTCTGTCACGGGGCAATTTGATATACTCCGCATTTGTAGTTATTTAAACTGTGATGAATATTTTGGGGAAAATGCAGTTAGACAGAACGAGGTTTGAAAGCGGACAGAGATAAAAGAGGAAAGAGGCTAAAGACAAAACAATACAGATCATTATCAGCTGTAATGCATTACTACCATCCCTCCGCAACGCAAGATGAATGATGATCATTTATTATATTAATTTAAAAAACATAACATTTGTTAAGATCAATATTTAATTGGTTTTATTTTTGTATTGCTTGAATGAGGATGAAACAAAAGGAACCCCAAATCACCTTTGGATCGTGCGGACACAGCTTTAATGCATGTTCGGTATTTCATTTACATTACAATTCTAATAATAAATAGGAGAAGTCATTTGCTTGAGTCAGATTATTATATTAACAGATGATCTGGTACAAGCACATTTGATCTTATATAAGCAACAATCATGGAAAAATACATGCGACAAACTTTTCAAATGTTTGCCATATTTTCGACTTTGAGGTCACCTCATCTACTGCAGTGGCATGTGGTTCAAGGCTGACTGCCTTTTTGGTATTCCGAGCCTTTATTTTGGGGAGTGCCTGTGCACCCTCCCACAAACCTCTGAGTCAACACTGAGTGGGTCGCTTGCTTGTGGTGTTTTTGGGGAAAAAAAGCAAAAAAGCAATGTGATGGCGCGTCACAACTGGAAACTTTGTCACGGGGCAGTGAGTCATTCATTCTTGCCTGCTCGGACGTTCAGATACCTTGAAAGGCATTGACCAGGGCTTCCTCTGACAGTTCATGTCGAAATGACTGCAGACGTTTGAATTTATACTTCATCAGCTGACTGCGAGGCAAGCCGACCGATTTTACAATCTCAAAAGTAGCTCGTTAGCATGCTCAAAGTTGCATTTGCGGCGTCTTGACAAACATTTCCATCATACCATCGAGAATTATTATGCCTTTGCATGTCAATGTTTTGGAAGATGTTTGCTCCGGTCTTTTTCAACGTCTGTATTATTTCCTCTCGACATTGATTAGAAATTCTTGTTTTTCAGCGAGTTAGAAGGGAAGAGAGAATCAAGTACTGTGACGTATGTTATCAAAAAAAGTAGTAAGTGCCAGCAAATAGACGTTTCCAGATGAAACATGGTGTCGGCTGAGATGAGAATCTGTTTTTGGGCGCCATCGCCCTCCTTTTATGACAAGGAGAGTTCTCCCCTGTGACGAAATACATTTTTATGTAAATGTCCTCAGTGTTGCAGAATTGTTTGAACGTGTGGACACTGTCGTCGCGTTACTGACTGGCCACTGCTTGTATACTTCCCGAGCCTTTTTCCGAAAGTTTTTGCCGACGATGACGTAGAGGATGGGGTTGACGATACTGTTGAAGAAGGCCAAGTAGTCAAAAAACTGTCTGCAAATGTCTACGGCTGCTTCCAGCTGACAGCCTCGCATCACGCCGGCTTTTATGAGCACATCCAGTATTGTGATGATGTGAAATGGTAACCAGCAGATGAGGAAGGCAACCAGGACCACCAACACAAGCGTGGTGGCCTTCTGCTCGCTCTTCTCGCCGCTGAACCTCTCTATCGAGCGCTTGCTCAACGCCTGGATGATCTTGACGGTGCAGAATGAGATGATGGCAATCGGGATGATGAAGCTAACGCAAATTAGCATTGCGTCGCAGAGCAGCATTACCGTGCGGCTTGGGAAATCCAAGACGCAGGCGCGCACGCCATACTCCGGGAAGTACTTCACCGCCCTGAAGGCCAATGTCGGGATGCCCAGGAACAAACTGAAGCCCCACACCAGCAAACAGCCCAGCTTGGCATACTTGGGCCGACGCATTCGCCCGTGCGACATCGGGTAAACCAATGCCACGTAGCGATCCAGGCTCACCAGAACCAGGAAGTAGATACTGCCGTAGGCACTCATCTTGACACCCGTGTTGACCACTTTGCACATGGCCAGACCGAAAGGCCAGTCGAAATCGTTGGCGATGTTGACGGCCCAAAAGGCAAGGCAGGACACCAGGATGAGGTCGGCAGCCGCCAGGTTGCTCAGGTAGATTTCGGCCACCGTGCACGCCTTCTTGTGCAGGCAGAACACCAGCAGCACGAAGGCGTTCAACACCACCCGAGCACGGTGACGACCCCCATGTAGATGGGTTGGCTGCTGGTGAGCGCATCCCACACGTTTGGATCGATGCAGTTCTTTTGAACTGTGTAATTTTGGCTTCCGTTTGGGAATGCGGTGCTCAGCTCCGGTATTCTGTGGGGCAAAGCAAAGGTCGATTTAAACTGACAGTTAGCTTGTGAGACTTCTCGAGGCTTGGCCCACATGACTAGAACGGAGGAGCTTGTTAGCAGCCGAGCGTGCGAGAATGTGACGATCTGGGAGCCGAGAGGCAATCTCCAACCATTTGCGATCCCAAACTGCCGCAATAAATCCTTACCCCAACCGCTAACCCAAACGATCAACCCCAAACCATAATTGTCAAACTTAAATCAACCCCAACCTTAAATCTTGAGCGTAAACCATAACCCTAACTTTAAATGCTAACTCTAAAACATAACCGCTAGCTCTGAGCCGCAGCCCTTGATCCCTTACTCCATCCATCCATCTTCTGGTCCGCTTTATCCTCACTAGGGTTGCCGGGCGTTCTGGAGCCTATCCCAGCTGACTTCGGGCAGTAGGCTGGGGACACCCTGAACCGGTGGCCAGCCAATCGCAGGGCACACAGAGACAAACAACCATCCGCACTCACACCTAGGGACAATTTAGAGTGTCCAATCAGCCTGCCATGCACGTTTTTGGAATGTGGGAGGATACCTGGAGTACCTGGAGAAAACCCACACAGGCCCGGGCAGAACATGCAAACTCCACACAGGGAGGCCGGAGCTGGAATCGAACCCGGGACCTCTGTACTGAGGTTGACGCGCTAACCACCGGGCCGCCCTCCCTTACTCTCAACGCTGAAAATCAACCTCAATGGCGCAATTAGCCTAATAATTGTATTAAAATAGGAAAAATTGCCAAAGGATTCTGTTGAGCGATTTTGAAAATTGTGATGATAACCCCCCTACCTCCAATACTGTATTATGATTGTGATTTAATATGCAATTTATTTTTTTTCAAGGCCCACCTGCCATGTAGTTTTTAACAAACAAGCAATAAATTAAACTCCATTATAATATCAGATTCATCACGCAGCCTTTTTTTAAGTTTCATAGGTTTGGCTGACGCTAAACTCCATGAAAATGAGCATCGATTTCATATTAATCTGCAAAGTACCTAAAAATTATACACCCTAACCCTAATTGTCCATCACGTGGCCCATTGTTTTAGACAGCATCTTTGCGACCCTTAGTTGCTCTGATGTAGCCACAGAAAGTTTTATGCCACGTGTAAAAAAAAAATGACGTCGGCTGCGGGACGTCAATTGCAGTGTCACAATTACACGATGTGTTTTTGTCAGAACGGTCTAAGTGCGTTCTGGTGCACACTGTACGCCCACGCCATGTACAGGAGATTGGAATTAGCTCCAGTAACGAGCAACTGGCTCTGGGTCTGCCGACCGTAATTCTCTTGAGGGGCTTTAAATTGGGTACAGCACATTATGAGAGATGGCGCTGCTCTTCCGGCAATCTGTTTTTACTCGAGGCCATTAAGCCGACACCAGCAATATTACAGAAAAAAAAACAAAAACAAGAACAACACTTCACTGTGTTAACGCGGTAGACACCAAATTCGTATTTCACAAGTTTTTACAGTAAAATCATGCACTGTGCAACAGTCATGTTTAAAAAGTTCACTTTTCCAAGAATGTCTTTTTGTTTTTTTTTCTCGGTGTGTATTGATTGCAAGGTACTGTTTGCTTAAGTTTAAGAAAGGTCAGATCAAAGACTCCCCGGTCAGTGGCCGTATGCTTCACGCTGCAATATGACTTCAATATGATTGCAATCTGAAAGTACTTACCTTGTCGTCTGAAGAGCCATTTCCCCCCTACCTAAAGTCCATCCAGATGTGAAATGTGCAGATGCCCGCCTGCGCTCTTGGACGAGACTCCCTCCTTCCCCTTCTCCGCCCAGCTCATCTGTGACTTGCTCTTTTGAAGGAAACTGGAGCTGAAGTGATGTCTGCCCAAAAAATATGACTTCACTTTCTGTTTTTCTCTCTATTCAGTTCACATCACGTCTGCGTTTTTGGTCAATTACTCATCATACCTTTATTTTATGTTTCAATGGATTCATATTTTTGCGATGAAAGTACGTTTAACCCTTTCAGGGACAGCGGTTACTGCAGTGCACAGCTTATCAGGTTATCAGGTTACGGGTTATCATTATTTGTGCATGACAGGGTTAATGGCTGAATTTCCTGTGTAAATTTAATTATTTTACTTATTTTAATTCAATCAATAGCAAATGGGTGGGAGTTTTCTCTTGTAAGGGAGGCCTTTATTTGCATTTGTGGAATATTATACAATAATATAACAACTTATATCAAGTAAAAGTTTTAAAACAAAACGAAAAAGATTTTCTTAAATGGAGAATATCAAAGTCAGGCAGAAATGAGTCAAACAAAAATGTTGCTTTTGAAAGTCGAACTCGTGTTTCACTTACGTTGTTTGGTGGATTTGATTGACACGCAAGCAGACAGACTGTGTGCTGTGTATGTTCATATTTCTTCTGTAAATATGACGAGAGTGAATCAAACGCTTTGAATCCTTGTTGAAATAAATTCATTAAACGCATCCTTATCATCATCATCTTTATTATATTTTTTAAAACACTAAGAACATGACTTAGCGACTCAATGGAGTCTTTTTTCCCCCCTCCCATTCCATTTTTGAATCATCATCTCGAGTATGAGTGCTGTTATTAGCATTTGCCCCCTTTTAGCAATCTTGATTCACATTTGCATCAGCAACACAGCAATTTGTGAGCTTTCCGGTTGTCACGGTGCAGCTCATTTGGGCTAATGCACTTGCTCCCAAAGGAGATTTTTTTTTCGAATTAGTATTGATCCCATGATCGAGAGTAGTCGATAATGTGCGAAAACACATCCGCTTGGTCATACCCGCGGCCGCAAGAAAGTGTGGTTGACATGCATGGATGCGGTTAAAAATTCTCTAATACTTTGGATGAATCATTGAGTAGCTGATAGAGACGCAAAGAGTGGCTCCAGACAGTTGCCGTTCAGTTGTCGTAAGTACGGAAGTGGCGCCGTTCTCCCGCCCACAGTTTGCTTCCCAGTAGATCGGATGATCAATTGAAAAAGAGCGATTTATCGAGACTAGCGGGGTGGTTACGGAATGGTTTCCTCTTTGCTTGCGTTCGAGATAAGGAGCATAAAATCACGTACATTTTGACATTTCCTGTGAGTCAAACTACACTGCGAAAAAATGTCAAGAAAGTCAAATAGCAAAACATCGGTTTAAAAAGTCGCTCGTAAGCTAGCTAAATTAACACATTTTTACTCTCATAGAAGTTTGACTGGATCTTTTATTTTGAAAATATTCCAGCTCTTTGAAGTAGATTTTTAAATTTTTTTTAATTCTCCTATAAAATTAAAATTGGTCTTGCAAAACCACAACTTCATGTCATGAAGTCACTCTGAGGATAAAGGATTCGAATACGGTCTTGAATCCAATATGCTCGGCAGAAATGCGACAGGGTCCCGGCACAAAACAGGTCAGACAGAGGAAAATGGAAAGGAACATGTTGTGATTAGTCTTTGGAACACCGCAGCTCCCCTCCACTTGGCAACCTCTTGCACTGTTTACTTAGTGCTCCTCGCGCGCGTTGCCATGTTGAACTCCCGCCTCGCTTTTGAGCCTCACTCCTACTATCTCATGACGTGAAAAACAAGACGAGTGGCGTAATGTATCTTTATCGGCTTCATTAATTATGACTTTCTTTGCTACGCCGAACTAACTGTACACACTTGAATTGTGTTTGTGGTGCTATCAGTCAAAGTCGTACATACTTACAAATATGTCCTTCATAACATGCATTTAGAAGTATGTTGTCTGTACCGATACAAACTAACAAGTCCTCCATAGCATGTCTTCTTGCTCTTCTTGAACCCTTTCGCTCTTTCGAGAGTGTAGCTAACTTGTGAATCTTCTCGAACTAATTCGATCCTGAGCGAGATGTTGCTGCTTCCGTAAAATCTGCCCGGACTGAACTCCTTCATCAGCTTGTTTGGTTTCTAGGCTTCCTTTTGCCCCAGGGTTGCAGGATTAAACCTGACTGGTCTTGTTGGAGGGAATTTTCCCAGGCTTGTATTTGACTCATTGTCAGAGACAATCAAACATGTAACAAAATGAAACTTTAAAACATGATAACATTGTGTTTGTCTATCCTCTAACACTCATCCATCATCATTTTTCAGTGGGGTGGCCAGGGTGACGCAATATCTCACTGGCCATAAGCGCACATGGAGGCTCGTTGTATGTCATGCACTGATTAGCATTTGCAGGCTAACATTCAATCAAGGTGTTCAATTGCCATCGACGGCTGACGCCATTTTGCGATGGCCATCTAATTTAAATAATATCTAAAAAGCACCATATCAACAATCACCACTAGATGGCACATTCAGTATTTCTTTGTAGCGCTCACACTGGGTCTTTTACTTCCCTACATTACAACGTGCGTAATACGTTTTCTCTGCAGATTTGGAATGATGTGCAAGACAAACAAAGTACCTCATTCAAAACTTTTGAGGGAGTTGATTTCTGTTTAAAATAAATAAATAAATAAAATCTACAAAATGAGCTCTTGCATTTCACATTGGTTTCTCGTTCAGCAGTTTTGTGCCATCCTTGAATGGGGGGATCATGTTTTTAATCAGAAGGGACTCTCCGTGGCGTTGACTTAAGTTCCCATGCCGTGCCAAAAGTAAGACTTCGGATGTGCTGCTCCCCTAGAAATCATTACAAGAAATAATGATTTTAGTACATAATGGATACGTTTTATTATGACAACCTGAAAGTCCCTTGACTAATTATGGAAGCAGTTGCAGCGCCATGTCTCACTGGTGTGTAATGGGCCGTAATGCAGCACCACGACATGTGGCTGAGGGGGCGGTCAGGCCCCGCACTTCTCTTCCAAAACACTCTCTGCCCGTTTCGGCCGTATAGTCGTTTGACATGCCTCGCAGGCGCTCGGCTCGATTACTCGGAGCCGCTCCCGTCCCTGCGGCTTGTTTCATAACTCCTCTCTCTTTCGAGACAGGCAGCCTGCCTTGGCTGTTTTTGTAGCTGTCTGCCAGGGGTTGGGCCTTTGAGGCGAGACAGGGCTCGAGCCAACTTGGGGCTCGAAAAGCAACCTCGCTGCAAACTTGACAGCGTGAGATGCCGCTAATGGCTGTCACAGAACCATCCCGCATATGTTCTTAAGTAAGGCTCACCCGAATGCTTTGGATGCTGTGCAAAGTGGCAGAAACCACAAAGACCACCCGCTCATGTTATATTTACAGCTCCATATAAAAACCATAATGAGGGGGTTCCATACAACCGGTTGGATAGGCTACTTGTCTCCATTCGGGTACTTTCCTCCACTTGGGTATCGGTGTCTGCTACATCCTTACAGGACATAACGAAACGCAAAACTTGGACTGGAACGATAAATCAAGGTGTTTATGCTCAAACTGAGGGCCGATGTTTCTGGCCGAGGGCGTTCATAGTTTAGAGAGCGAGATGTAAACTATCATCTTGGCTTGACTTGAATGGAGATACAGTCTTTGAGCGCAGGCCGAATGATGACGGCAAATCATCAAAACTGTTCATTAATTTCCCCACAGCTTGTTGTTTTCCAACAAGGAATTGAATGGCCAAATTCACAATTGTGATTGGTCCAAAACCTTTTATCCTACACATGCATGAAATGTCCAGTGTTGGTTTTTTATTTTTATTTTTTGTCTTTTTTGTGGATGACACAAATGTTCTTTGTTCCGGTAAAAATAAAAAAAAAGTGTGGTATACAATTAGAAATTCTAAATTCATCGTCTATTAACGTCAAGAAAACCAAATTAAAGCTTTTGGGGAACCAGAAAAAAATAAAAAGGGGGGATATCATGCGAAAAAGGCATCATGTCAGGATTGAATGAGTTTTAAACCTTAAATCCTGGGTGTTATGGGAGATGAGATATTAAAATGGAAACAATATATCTGTCACATAAAATGTACAATTTCCAAAACGAAAGCAATATCAATCATGAAGCCTTACATATAATTTATTATTCCGTGATTTGTCATATTGTGGGGATGGATTCACAAAACAACAATAGATGCGTTTGAGGTTTTGCAAAATGGAGCGATACGTATTTCATTATCTCGCTCACACTGGCCCACTTTTTTTAACGCGATGAGGTTAGAAGGGTTATACCATTCTAAAATTATGCAAATAATGTTTGCAGCAAACGCAAAATCTCTTCATGATTTACACAAAAATTCTTTATAATCTGGGAGTCCCACATTTTTTTCAAATATTAGGAGTCATCCTGGTTTTGTGATGTCAAATCACAACACTAATGGGAAACAGGAAATTTCAGTGTGGGTGGTGGATTATAAAAAAGTGTTTTTGTTTTTTTAAATGGGTCACTGTTCAGTTCCTCCTGTGCTTTTGCCTCTGTGAGTCAGTTCTCTACGTATCCTTCCGTTAGCAAGCTAAAATTGTATTTGACATTTTATCGTGAGTCAGATAGTTGATTGAAAATATTACCATTTCAGAGAGATAATACAGCTTGCTCCCCCGAAAAATGTTTGCAATCGCCAATGTTATGAATTTGACCTGTAAATATACCGCAAACAACGGTTACAAAACCATTTTAGATTATTTAAAACTCTTTTTAAAGCATTATCCTGAAAAATAAATACAGTAGCTTAAAAATGATTGGATGTTTTTCCACACTACAAAGACTCTCCGTAATTTCCACTAACAACCCAGGTTAAATTTAGCTCCTCCCTGACATGTTTCGCCTGGTCATCATGTATCACATCAATTCAGAGTGAGCATGTTATACCCGAGGCAGTGCTAAACTGTGGCAACTTACAGCCCAGAAACTATGTTGAAGTGAGTTGCGAAGCTTTGGTTCGACAAAAGTAATGCTTTGCCACCATCTTGTAAACCTTTTTGGGTGGTTGTCAATTAATCGAGGGTTTTTACTATTTGGGACAGGGCTTGAGCACTTTAAACTGTATGTACTTACATTTGTTTTTTAGCATCATGCTTCCAAGAAAGCGCCCTAAAATCTGACTTGTTTATTATTTTTATTTTAAAGCAAGTAGTGAAGGGTACATTCCAAATGAAACATGTAAATTGCAGAATTTGTGAATAGTGAACAACAAATATGTGGGGGATTACGGTAGAAACGTTTGACTTGAAGACTACATCACTGAAGTGGCTGGTCCCGAACACAAACACATTAAACACTGTCAGTTTTTCCAACTCTTGTTTTGTTGCGTGTGATGCGGACTGACAGCCGACATAGTCAGCATCAGACGGCCGACTTACTGACGACTGACATGATGACTTTTGACAACATGGCGACACTCAAAGCGAGCGGGCCAGTGAATGTCTCTTGACGGGACTCCTCCTCGCAGCCGCCGCCGCCGCCATCTTCGTCGTCGTCGTCGTCGTCATTGGAGCGTCTCTTCGACTCCAAAAGATAGATGCGGTGACATTTTACTACTCTTCACAAGAGCGCCATAAGGTCAACCAAGTATGAGAAACAGCTCTCACTTGTATGAGTCAGTGGAGTTCCACACCACTGAAAACTACAAGCACTGGTTGATACATCTTTTATTTTGAATTATTTGAATTGTGAAGGAGTACTAAATCCCCATCGTTAATGAAGTACAATACGACTGCAATTTTTTTCTTGATGCGTGTTACAAATAGGGCTGGCACGTCACATATTTTTTTTTCAGTATTCGATTAATTACATTAAGAATTGGAAAGGGACTAATGTTGTACTCGCCACCCTTTTTGAAATGGATTCAGTTTCTGGTTTATTGTTTTTCAAAGAAAGTAGAACACAAAGAGAATCTGTTGGTTTTCATGTCGAGGTTCGTGAATAATTACGGTAATGTTGAGAGGCTGAAAGCGGAGGATTTGGACGTTTTGAAGTTTAAACAATGTCCCTCAATAGTCTATTGAATTAGTTGTTTATTAATTAATTAACTGACACCTGTGGTCCCAAAAATGTTCTTTTTGGGGAGGAGGATAAAACAGATACGTGGCATTTTCATTTATCCATGTGACAGATGATTTGCTGAAAAAAGCGTATGTTAGTTAACATTAGTGACGAGCAGTGACGTTCACGACTGCTGAAAACGGCCAGCAGGGGGCGGCACATCCCTGACACGAACTCAAGGCACTTGTGTATTGTGTTAGTGCGCTGCAAAATTAATCACATTGCGTGTATTATACCGAGCATCCAGACCCTTTTGTATATGTGTCAGTAAGTTCCTTTCTATATCAGGCTATTATCAAACCAAGAACTGCAACTGTGCTTTTGATATTTTCCTAAAAAGGAAGTGTTAATTCTCGTTGTTGTTGTTGTTGCTGTTGCTGCTGTTGTTGTTGTTGTTGTTGCTGCTACTCCTTTTTCCATTGACCTTCCAGAGTACTTTTCTACTTTCATTTTGCATCGCAAACGTTTAAGCGAGATTTGGCTCACGTCTGCCAATGAGTGATGGGCGATTCCCGTCGGTCTTCGCGGTGACAGGCTACATGTTGCGCATGCTGATTGCTGCCTCATTACGTCTTGTTGAGCTCACAGTCATCACCATTAACTCGGCTACACGCACGAGAAGGAACATCACGTCGTAATGACACGCGAGCAGATTGGGTTGCAGTTAAATTCATAGAATGATGGAAGAATGTTGAGAGGTTATTTGAGTTCAACTCTGCTCGCATTTGTATGTGCGCTAGTCGTAGTTATGTTTCATTATCATCTTTAATGTCTGCAGGCGACTTTATGGAAAAGCATAAAAAGGTCGATCATGACACTGTAAGGCAATGTTGTAAATGTATAGCTTTAATGCAGTTTTGACCTTTTGTTAACACGCAGATTCCGATTAAGGTCAGTGTTCCCGTGTATTTGATATAAATTAAATGAGTCCAATCTGATGCTAAGTCTCATTGCTAATCAGTGGAATCCGGAGAGAAAAAATGAGTTTTTTGGTTTGTATTTTAATTTCTTTGCCCAATGTTATTCACGTTCTTAGCGCCCCCTGTTGCTTTACTATGCACTGGACAGTGTTTAAAATACATTTGGAAATGGTTGGTCGATGCTGACTTAAGTTTCCAGAATGGGAATTGTTTTCTTTTTTTCTTTTGAAATAACCTGTGTGTGTGTGGGAGGGGGAAGGGGGGTTCTCCATGTCCCGCCTGTCTTAGCATCCTTAGAATGCATCCAAACAACATAAATGAGAGCTAATGCTGATCCCATCATACAAAAGAAGCATTGGGCTGTTGGTCTCGCCTCAAAAGATAATTAGCTGTATTGATAAGGATCTGTAATGAGACCCTATGAAAAAAAAGAGGCCGTTTTTGTGAGTCAAAAACAAAAGAGCCAGAAACAAATAAAAGTGAGTTCCAGAAATGTCAGCCACGAGCCAAGATGCAACCCAAATCCATTCTCATCGGCTGCTGTTGCCATGGCAGCAGATGACCTCAAATTCTTTTCTCGCCAAGCTGCTCTTCTCGTTAATGTTATCAAGAACAAATCCCATTGTTCCTTTTGGGGTGGGGCGGGACGGGGGAATCTGCCACTAGTGCTATGATTACATCAGTTTACAACGCTGCCATGTTTGTGTGCCCCAGTGGTCACCGCAGTCAAGGAGATATCTGTAATTGTGGTGTAAAAAGACTCATGCGGGTCCTCTGGGGAGTTTGGTGTTGTTAAATGGGAGCCGGATATACGAGCGCTCGTACGTGAGCGGTTTTTCCTATATGTTAAAAAAAAAAAAGTTTTAATCAATGTTCGATGTGGTTATTGAACCGGCCTCCCATCGGGGGCGCTGTGGCACTGTCGTTAACCATGCGATAATCGAGTAAGATGAATTAAGTTAAAATAATCGAACTTTTAATCATAACATCACATGTGCATCCTGGAATGATGATTTTAGCCTTCTTGTCTCCTGTCATAGTTTTAATGTAGCAATCATCAAACAAACATTTCCTGTTAACCAAATGGTGGTAAAGAGAAATCTTTTCCTGCTTTCATTCTGAAAAACGCATACAGACAAAATGGGAGAGCGATTAAATTAGCGTACGTTTCAGCTGTCTTCCAAGTGACAGTTTGACAGGATGCGTGTCTAAGCAGCTTGGCAAACATTAGCATAGCCGGCAAACTCCTCACCCGGCCTGTCGCGTTTTACCAGACAGAGGTCAGACTTCACGTCCATATGGAGGGGCGGGGGGCATTGTACATAATCAGAATTACATTAAATGACTTATTTCCATGAAAAACACTTTTAGACCTTTTAGACCTTCAAATGAAAATGTAATCGACTCCTACATAGCGAAGCAGATGTGGATCATCGCCCAATGTTATTTTTGAACGCCATGTTCCAAATAATTGTCCACAACCGGTTGTGACCACGGAGTGACTCCGTGTTTTCCACCGTACGTTTGACGGCAGCAGGCGCGATAGTCAGAAGAAGACCTTGTGCGGAATCTTCTAAGACCATCAATAGCGGTCGCTAATAAGTGTTCACCCTAGCCCACATGTCAAACTCAAGGCCCGGGGGCCAATTCCGCCCGCTACGTCGTTTTCTGTGGCCCGCGAACTCAAATCATGCATGCCAACTTCAATGATCCTTGCTGAAATTTGTAGCGAAACGGATCTATTGATCTACGATGATAAGCAGGATTACATGGAGGAAGAGTTGACATTTCCAAAGTATTTTTTTTTCAAGGATAAATACTTTGAAAAATATAGGTAGAGAGAGGCTGCTAAAGAATATATGCACATGTAATATATAAACGACACCTTTGACATCCTGGGTTTCATAGGAAACCTCGGAAATATTAACCCAATACTATCCTTAGAATTGACTTCCCTCATTCTATGTAGTTTATACAGTTACAAGCCCCCAAAAATGTAATAATTAAATAAAATAGGATGGTTTTGCAGGCAGCGTGAAAGCGGCCTCATCCCCTCCTTTCATCACCGCACCAGACCAATGAATCACTTTCATCTGTGTCTATTAGTCACCGTCCAGAGCCGGCCTTGTCTGGGCAAAGTCTTAGTTAGCCGCGATAGATTTCCCACCTGAGAGTCTAATAACCCTCCATGCATTATCATACATTAGCGCTCGCGAGACCTTGCGATCATCCATTTAATCTAACGCCGCCTCCAGGAGTCACATCTTTTCCAGTCAACAAGCAGCAGAAAGCAACGAGAAAACAACCTTCATCTCTTCCAATCGAGAGGGAATGGAAAAGGCCCCGCGGCGAACGTGAGGAGGGAGCGGATCGAATCAAGCCGCCGTATCAGCGTGGGGAGCGGAGGGGGGCGTTGGAGGAGGGGGTTACAGGGGGGCTAGCTAGGCTATTCGTTCAGTCTGCAAGGTGGCGCGTCGGTTGACAAGCGCGTTTACAAATGCGATCTGTAAATCTCTCAGACATTATTTCCTCCTCCTCGAGGGGGGCGCAGGGATTTGCAGCCCTGCGTGAGTGACTCATTGTCTTTGTGGTGCGGTTTTAACAGCGCGAGACGCAGCCGGTGTGTAAAGAACAACTACCTCTTCTCGGATTCTGTTTGTTGCAGGGGCAAGGTTTTTCTGATAACCTTGTTCCATTTGAAGAAAAATGATGCAACCTTTCGTTTTCAAACCAGCAACGTGACATTTTTGTGGTCAAGGCTACAAATTGTCCTATGGTAGCATATCTAAAATTGGAAAAAATGTGCTGGGGTTTTTATCTTTTGACAAATTTCTCGAGCAGCGCGGGGCTCTTGTGGTTAACACGCTTGTCTCACACGTTTTCAGATTCCTGGTTTGAATCTCAGCTCCGGCCTTCCTGTGTGAATTTGTATGTTCTCCCTGCCCGTGTTCGGTTCGGTTCAAGATTTTCCGTCGCCCATATGTGTGAATGTGAGAATGCTTGTTTGTCTTGCGATTGGCTGGCAACCAGTCTGGGGTGTGCGCCGCAGCTCGGCAAAAGTCCGCTGGGACGGGCGCCAGCGCACCCACAACCCCAATATGAACAGCGATATGTTTTATATACTTTGTAGGCCAAAGAAAAGATTGTATAGTCTGCGCCATACTTGGCCCTCCACTGATTTATCGGAAAAACAAATCAAGAGAGTCAGACGGCTCAGAAATCACGTTTTTTGTTTTTTTTTACTAGAACACAAGATCATGTTACATTGCTTTACTGCTGAAAACGTTCCGTGCCCCGTCCGTCTTCGGATGGTTACAGATGTGGTAGGGTGCACAAGAATACGACTTTCAAACAAGCCGTGTCAAAATGGCCGCCGTGAAAACTTCCCTTCTCGGAAATCACATCTGGATCGATTACACTGTAGCTTTGTGTCGGCAGAGAAAACAAAACGGTATGCTGCGTTGATTCTAAAAGCGTACGTCTTTACAAAAGGAGTATCGTGTCGGTGGTTTACGACGACGTCTAAAGAGTCCTATACATCAACAGGTTGATAAAAAGCAGGCTCGAAAAGTCCCCTTTGGAGCATTTAGCGAGTACACCATTATAAGTTGCTACAAAACATCAGAACAGTGTAGGCTATTGTATATTCATATCATCTTAACATGTGGTGAGGAATACCAAGTAGGCTTACGGAACCCGAACGACGTCGTCACTTCCAAGTTCACACGTTGGTGAAAAAGACAAACTGTAAAAGCGCAAACATCAATAAGTGGACTCGAACAAAGGCAACAAGCTCGTATATTTGTGTGAGTGAAGTGTACGGAAGAATAAAACGGTATCTTTGGCTGGGAGATTAATACATGGTTACATTTAGTCTGCGGCAATCAAAAGCCTTTTTTTTTTTCGCGCGGCGATTCCGCAAAATTGCTGCTTCGGAGTCACGGATGAAGAACGGCGTTTCGATTTCAGACGGTGACGGAGCACATCGGCAAAAACAAACACATTTAAAAAAAACGATTCGATCAAGACTGCGTTGTGGCAGGACCATTGCTTTCGACGCAACTGGAAAGGGAGAAGCGAGCGTTCACTCTCACTCTGCTGGCACTGCGAAGTCTACTTGCACACGGGCGTCATCCAGTCTTTGTTCGGGCTCAGATGCGACGTTTGAAAACGGAAAATGACGCCAGCAAATCGAAGGTTCGTAACATTTATCCGCCTTTTGTCTTTTACACCGAGCCCAGTGAAATGATACTGAACCGACCGTGTGCGGTTTCACACAGCGACACAGCATCCCGCATCCCGCTAATCACATTACGGCATTGCGGAATACCCTTCGTCGCAATCAAAGGCAGGAAACGGATGCATTGGCTTCCCGCCCCCTCCTGAAGAGGAGAGTGACACGCAAGCTTTTACGTGTGTTGTTTTTAAACTACTTAACACAATTCAATTCCCGTCGTAGCAGATTCACGCATCCGATGTTCTGTTTACATCTGATGATTTCTACTCCATTCTATTCCGGGATGTTGTCAATTACGCAGGATTGTCGATTACCACGTCTAGAAGCAATTGAGTTAAAACGGAACGCGCGACTCGGCTTAAGTAATTGAATTCCCGGATAAAAGCATTGTGATGCCCACTTTGCGTTTTATAAGAGGAAACTTATCAAATAAATAAATCAGGGTGGTTATAAAACGCCATCTGCCATCCAGAGTAAAAAAAACAATCGATTAATCGATCGTTCTTTTTCTCCGTCGCGGAATCAAAAAAATGTTGTGTAATGTCCAGCCATCATTTTTTTTTTTTTTTTTACTGACTGCCGAACAACATTTGGTGTCACCACAACAAGTTAATGTGATCCAATACAAAAAGCTCCATTCGCATCCTAGCCAGAGCCGTCGTTAATATTTTGCTTCCATATATTTGAGTTTTAAAAAAAGCCCTTGTGTTTGGATCTCATTGAATTGTTGCGCAGGTAGACTTTTTACCGTGCTCACCATTACACGGTCCGCTAAAACAACGATTGATGTACGTTTTTGGGACGAAGCAAAATAAAATATTGACAACTGATTCTACCGCTACCGCTTGCCCTAAACCCGTAGAAAGAACACCTCAAGGTCACAGCGAGCAGATTGTCCGACCTACTTCACTCCTTGTAGGTCCGACACCCTGTCAAAGATGAGCAATGGCGGCGCAGATCAGATAAAGGGGGGGGCAAAGCCAAAAAGTTTGGGGTTGAAGTGAATTATTGCCTTGTTAACTGTATGCAGTAGGATTTGATATTCATGTGATTTTTATTTTTTTCTTCAATGTGCGGTAAGTGAATTGCACTGATGATTTAGTCATTGGTGCGTCCGTGCCAGGTCTGCTCCGCAGAGTCTCCTTATGTGTGCCCTAATGGCAACGGGCCTCGGGGCTGTTTCGAATGAAAATAATCCCCGCTGCTTTCTAAATGTTTTAACATTCGGCATCCGTGTTCCAGGGCATAATTAAAGAGCGTTGCCCTAAATTGCTTTGCGGCGAACGGAGGCTTGCGACGTCCCCGGATCAACGCAAATCTCAAGCCCCATTTCACCTCCATTCGCATCTCCGCGTGGCAAGTGAGAGCGTGTTCTTCAGGGGAGACATGGAAAGAAACTTAGGAGGGAGCAACATTCCTCTGATTCTTAGCGGAGTGAACAGGCTTCCTCTTTTTAGTGACGGTGCATTATCCTCAGATCGTAGAATCCAACAAAAGCAGGAGTCTTTTGCACTCCTCTTGTCGACGTTTACCACTCCGTCGCGGGGGCGTGCTCGCTCTCGAAAGAGCAGGCGGATCCAAAAATTTAGAATTGCTCAATGAATTTTGTCTGTGGGGCGGACGGTTCCTCAGAAGGTGCAGGCGTAGACCACGCCCACCACCACAATGTTTCCGATAGTGGCCACAATGGCGATCCAAAGCCAGATGGCATCACTGGACATGGACTGCGATTCGTCCGGCTGGCCGTGCACCGAGGCCGCCGAGGCGGCAGCGTGGACGCTGGCGGAGGAGTTGAAGAGCGAGTGCTCGCCGCTGTAGTCGTCGTTTGGCGACGAGTCCATGAAGGCTCCCGTCATAACTGGGATCTGAAAGCGGGGAGATCAAGAATAAAACTGGTCAAATGCCCTGAAACAAAAACTGATTGATCGCAAGTCGGGGTGGAACAAAAAATAGTTGATGGAGTGTGTGTGCGTGTGCGTGTGAGTATGTGTGTGATCGAGGCATTTGTGCAACTGGGTTCATCTGGAAAACTGTTGAAAAACAACGCTAAAAATACCTCGGAGGCATGTCGCACTCTGGCATACACAGAAATTCATGCTTCCTCATTTGCTCACCTTCTCGCTCTCACTCACTCTCTCTAACACACGCACGCACGCTCACACGCTTCAGGTCTTCCCTGGCACACACGGGCCGGGGAACACTGTTTGGAAAGCTCTCTCCTTCCGCTCCCTTCATTGGCCCCTGGTGGTGAATAATGACAAGACACATCCCGTGGAGCGCCCGCTGTGAACATGAGCGTGATGGAGGCAGACAGGCGTGCAGAGCGTCTAGCAAACCTGCGCACTAACCCCCTAGCCCCCCCCCCCCCAAAATCTCCCTTACAGACATGCACACCCGCGCGCGCGCGCACATTCACACGCTCACAGAGACATGGAATTGACAATGGAATTTATCGGTTACTCTGTAGCTGTCATCCATGAAAATACTATTTTTTACATTATCGCACATAGTGTGTGTGTGTGTGTGTGTGTGTGTGTGTGTGTCTGTAAAAACTTATACTGTATATTTTTCTGTAACTTGGGGTCGAACTGCAAATTGTATGCACAGTATTGTTTCAATGTGCTTTGTGTTCTTGGTTTGTCAATACAGTATCATGTAAAATGTCACCGGATGGACAGACACAGCGAAGAATATGCTAAATGACGTTTTTTCCCCTCTAAAATAATTTAGAATCCGTACTCTTCAGTCAAACATTTTGGATCCAAGCAAACAAAAAATGGCTGGGGGGAAAGAAAGTCTTGTTATAAAATAACCAAAATAATCATCCTAATTGTTTCAGGCCACATTAACATCTTTGTTTGATTTGAATTGGTTAGAATGAGCGCCTGTTATGCCGACCGTTTCCAACATTTGGTTTGATGCGAACGGAAGCTCTCCACCCCGTCTACATTCTTTATATCGATGTTTTATTCAGTAACTCATTGTCCACAGAAGCGAGCTGTTTGCATAAATTGGGAAGCGCACTGAATAAAATGAAGCGCGAAGACATTCCGGTCGACGTTGCGCGCTTCTAAATAATGGATTGTTGGGGTTTACGTTTTTTTAAATGGCCGCGGTGCCTAAACATATCTATCCGTTTCTGCTGTCGGAAATCCCATGGGCATGTGACGCAAGACATAAATGCAACAAGAGGCTAATCGCTAATGGATCAAAGGAACTACAGCAGAGACTCGGGCATTTCCGAAGTATCTTAGCTCCTAAGTGGCTCGAAGAAGGTCATCCCTCCATGCATTACTGGCAGTGAACTCGTGCTTATTGACATTTCATGGATCAGTGGCCACGGTGGCAGTGTCGGCGATGGCCCTCCAAAAGACAATGCTTAACCTGAGAAGCACAGTGGCAAGTTGAATTTTAAACAATTCACATCAAATGCCATTTCTGTTTCATACTAAAAAGGAGCCACGAGAAAGTATATTGTCGGGGATCTGTTTTGGCACGCGTAGAGCGGAGTCGAAACATTTGTGACTTCAGAGCAGTCCTTGAAAGCAGCATGATTGTTTATCTCTCCAGAGGGATTTTCAAGATGCCATATCGGTTTTCCATAAACCTAATAGACATTTCGCATCACCCCAAAATTGCTAGTCATCACAGTGGCAATGCATTCTGGGAGTAACGCTGTCAGGTCGTGTTCAAGATAAGTGGCTAAAAGCGCTGGCATACACACTCTGCGTTCGTTTCCCTTCGACTGAAACGTCCCGCAATCTCCAACCGGATATCCCAAATTTGTCCGTTCTTGCGGAAGGAACTCACGCTGACAGCGAGAAACGCTCCTGTCAGATCCCGTTACCCCCACGTATGATATCCAAAAGGAGTGACACACCTTTTAAAATTCTTACCGACGGACACGGCTCACTAAAATATCGGGCCGCTGTTGTTTTCAGCCCGATAGCTGCATGCCTACCTCGGGTAGGTTTCTTGTGATCTTCAGCCAGATGGTTTACCATTTGTGATCGGCAGCGAGGGGAATGAGTCCTGACAGCTGCTACTGTCACATTATGTTCTCCCCGTTTACAACATGAAATTAACCCATCTGTCAAATTCCCACAGAATGGACATGTTACCATTGAACATTCAGTAGGTCCTCGTTGTTATCTGGAAAATATATATTTCATCTTAGGTCATCTATATCAGTGGTCCCCAACCTTTTTTTTTACACGGACCAGTCGAGACAAGCACATGTTGCTCACGAACCGGCAACCTTTTTTTTTTCCATAGCTTTTAACTCGTCAGTTTTAACACTTTCATGCAGCCTGTA
This sequence comes from Hippocampus mohnikei, assembly GCA_026261675.1. Lineage (NCBI taxonomy): Eukaryota > Metazoa > Chordata > Actinopteri > Syngnathiformes > Syngnathidae > Hippocampus > Hippocampus mohnikei. The sequence goes on from JAKGUB010000521.1 coordinate 6,067,862, forward strand.
ACCTGATAACATAAGATGGCCGCAGTCGTAACCGCTGTCCCTGAAAGGGATGACGCACTGCTAATGACAACAACGATGATGATAGAGTCATTAAACATTTTATTAACAGGGTGTTTTTCTCATTCGTTTTATTCTACTGTACAGCAAATAACATTTAATCACGCAGAGCACTACTCGGAAATGGAGCAATCGGGAATAATAATTACGCCTTATAAGTTATGATCCTACGGCGTTAGCATCATTGCTACTTGCAAAATGTGTTCGATGAAAAGAGGACACGTTTGACTTGCTGCTTCCATCCGGCGGTTGTCGGCTAGTTATTAGCATCTAAACTGCTCATTTTGACGTGGTCAGGCTGTGCGAGTTCGCATTGTCGTGCTTTCCACTCGATCACTTGGGTGCTACTTGTTCAAATGATAAATCAATCGGTTTCGAGCATCGACTTGTTTTTGACGACATGCGATGCAAAACGGCTTCCTCCTCCACGTCGCTTTGGAGATAGCGCGGGGTAACTTATCTTGTCAAAAGAGCTTCATCTTCGGAAGTCATGGCTTAGTTTCTGTTTATCGCTTCTTCTTTTATTTATTGGCGGATACTGTTTAATTTCAACTTGCAAAGCACGATTAGAACGGGGGACTCTGATTGGCTAGAGTCGCACACATTTGATGGGAGTAAATATATGCGCACTTAGCCTGTAGCTGAGAAGCAATGTGCTGTCATTCAACAAAAACGTTTTTTTGGAGAATGGACAGTCCAAGACGGCCCTGCATGTCGCCACCATCCAGGAACAAATTGGTCCATTGTGTTTATTCCCCCTCCAACATTAATGCACATGGATGAGCGCGGGGAAATGTGAACTCGAATGAGCTGTAATTGCCTCCACCACCAGTTCAGTCCTTGCTCAACTGACTTCACAATATGGCCGTCAACAACGCGTGTATGTAAATGAAACGCGATAGAGGAAACCCGAAAATCCACAAGAGACTCTTTCTCTCGTGTGACTTTGTAGCTGCCTGCAACGATGATGTTATGAAAAGACTCTCAAAGGTCCTCGTCAGGAAACAAGCTGTTCGGCGGAAGGAGGTGGGCGAGTAAAGCAGCCACTGGGGTGGACCCTTGTGGTGTGAAGAATAAATAGACTGTTGTTGTTCATGACAGCACGCGGCAGCTGTCGGATAGAACCGCATCTACTCTTTTTACCTGCAAGACAAGTTTTGTTCTCACGGCGGATCATGCGAGATTTGTTTTGAAGTTACTACCGACACTAGCTCTGCTGTGCAAAGACCCTGCAACATAAACTCTTTCAGCCAAAGCTCTGTCGTCGATGGAGCGTTTGTGACGCATACAAAGTGAACTCTGCTGTGGAAAACTGCAATTGATGTTTTTAAGTTTGAAAAATGGCACACAACCCCAAAAAGCGTCACCAAAAAAGGACACATTTGTCAATTTCATCAATTTTTTCCATCTAACAGAAGATTATTTATTTGTTCCGTCAGTCACTATAAGTTGTTGGCATAGATAGATGGACAAAGATACATTATTTGTTATTCATAAATCATTTTCTCGCCAATTAAGTAGAATGTGACAAGTTCCCACGGCACACCATTTGAGCCCAACATGATAAGCTGTCCACTGTCGTAACCGCTGTCCCCAAAAGGGTCAATGTGCCCCGCCCGGCACACTGGTTGGAAATCACTGCTTTAGGTTATAGATCGAGAGACCAGCAGCTCTTTTTGTTCAAGACCACCAATGCTTCGCGGAAACAAAAGGACACGTACAATGTGTGCAGCGTTAGTCTGTAGTATGTCGCCGATACGTCTGGCCGTAAATCTGCCGGGAGATTTGTGCGGCGGTTTTTAAGGAAGCTTGTTCACCCTCTCAGTCGTGTTAAGACCTCCACTTTCAAGCCTGGTCCCTGCTGCTCAGATTTACATTGCTTCTCATTGATTTTTCTTACACCCCACCCCACCTCTGCTGGTTTGTCTCTCCCCTTTTTTCATCAATCTTAGAACTCGGTCGAACAAGTGTGACGTGATCTGCGCTTGACACCCGGGCCTGTTTGTGAACACATGAGGGGCGGCACCGATCATCATTGAAAGGGGAACTAAGCAGACATTTCAGTGTACAACGGGATGTTATAAAATGGGATGCACATCTCGGCAATCTTCCTCGAGCCTTATTCAACATCCACTGGAACGGTTCGTGGCCAGGTGTGAAGTGCTTGGTATGAGAATCAGTGTCTCTGAATATGAGCTCATGATCCTCAGTCAGAAAAAAGCGGAAGTGCCCTTTTTCCGAGTCCTGGGTGGGATCTTGGTTGGAGTGGAGGAGTTAGTGCTTCTCTTCACGAGTGAAAGAAGATCGTCAGGCACATCGGTGCAACGTTGGTAAAGAAGGAGCTGGGCTGAAGCTCAGTTTACCAGTCGAGGTACAATTACCCCACACCCCCTCCATTACCTTTGGCGAGTTGTGGGCCGTAACCAAAACGACAAGATTACAAATACAAGAAACCGAAATGGCTTTCCTCCACAGAGTGTCTGGGCTCTCCTTAGAAGTGAGAAGCCCTGTCATCAGGGAGGAGCTCAGTGTTGAGCTCCTGCTCCTCCGCATCAAGAGAACCCAAATGAAGCGGCTCAGGCACCTGGTTAGAACAAACCCCAAGTGAGGTTCTCCAGGCACGTCCCACAGAATGGAAGCCAGGACAGGCTGGTGATCTGATTTTACACGTTCAGGATAGCCTGGCATAGCCTCTGAATCCCCTCGGAAGAGCTGCCTGAAGTGGCTGGGGGGACTATCTGTCTTCCTCTTGATATCTCTATTTCTGAATGCAGAAAGCTTGTTGTACGGAAGGAATAATACTCAAATAATTTCTTGAATCATCAGGCATGGTGGAGGCACGGTACCAACAAAACAAAGATGGTGTGTGAGGAGCAAGCGCTTTTTGCGAAACGTGAGAGAGGAGGGAGTGAGTGCATGTTCGCATCTGGGCTCATCGCTCGCTAATACACCCCGCTAATTTGCAGTCGCACGGCAACTTGCAAGTATGAGATGCGGCCGAGTGCATCAATTATGAAACTCGAGAATCACCCCCCCCCCCGGCCCCCCCCCGCCCTCTCGCCACATCCCACAAACAAAAACTGATTTCTTGTTCTCGCCAGATGGGAACTACGGTGCAATGTGTGAAAGCATGCATATTGTATGACTTTGGGGAAATCCCAGTGGGAGGCATCGGATTTCGAGTTCACTGTGGGCCTGTCTGCCCTTGTGTGGAACACAGCACACAATTTTATTTGGATCAAGGTGAAATTTAGTATGTTATAGTCAATGATAGCAACACCGTGGACTAGTGGTTAGCTCGTCTGCCTCACAGCTTATTTCATTCATACTAGTTACACGGATGAGGAAGAATAGCAGCAAGTCGACGGCCCGTATGACACACAAGAGGAAAAAAAAACATGCTTTTTTTAAAGGGTGATTTTGGGGTGGCGTATTGTACGTGGGGGTCGTTTATACTCAAGAAACTACGATATCTTTGTATTATTTCTAAATATTTCTAGTCGTCGTTTTGCTCTTTCCGATGCGCCAGAGGAGGGAAATGTACGGAACTTGAGCGTGCATCAGAGCACCCACCCTAGCCAATCGTACGTGACCCAAAGTGTCAAGTGGTTGGAAAGGTCATGTCTGAATATGTCTTTAGCTTCCTCCTTCAGAATTTGGGTCGATGACTCCCTCAGTCCTTGGCTCAAACTAGACTAAAGTCATTTTCTTAAATTTAATTTGAACGGTCTCCTGTCGGAATAATATTTGTGATACAGAAGCTCTTTTATGTTCTGGTGTGAAGAGCGCTTATTGAATAAGATTTTATTACATTCACCTTCATGGAGGTCGTGTGGCAAGGAAAACACATTATCATTTATTGGATTTATTGCCTCTTATTGCTAAAGCACAAAACTACGAATATTACAAAGGATATTTTTCATATTTATTGACAAAGTAGTGCAATGTATGCCTTTGGGATATTATTTTTCTTAATGACACAATTTTGTCGTCAACAACAACAAAAAAAATGTGTATGTAATTAAGTACAATGAAAGCCAGCTTCCTTGAAATCTAAATGAAGGCATCATTTAACATGCAATAATACCATGTATACGGTTCAGTATCCATATTTTTTTTAGCTTGGTTTTGAGGTCGCAAGAATAAAGCTAAGGTAAATAAACCACGTATTATAACCTCATATATTGAAAGTTTGTAACACTGCACGCAACTCCGATAAAAGTAGGCTACAATAAATAATGCTAACCTAATGTGTGACAAAAGTACGAGCTAAAATTAAATAAATATGTAAGTATATTAATGTTAAAAGCCTTTTTTGCCCAAGGACTCTTACAGTTGGCTCTATTTTTCTTTATAACGGCGTCTGACAAGTTTGGTCGGTCTGAAAAGTGAAGTTAGCGCTAATGCTAGTGCTAACATAAAACATGAGCTCCACCAATATTATCAGCCGCTATTAAAAGTAATCCAGGGTCACTATGGCTATAATAAAAACATTCTCTTTATAACAAGCCACTGTAGCAGTAAATTCATTTTATAGAGTTCCAAGTCAAATTATTACAAATTGTTGCTAAAATGTCAAGTGAAGTAAATATACAGGTACTTATATACGTATTTATGTCAGTAGTATCCATGACTCGTATCCCACATTTTCTCCCCCAAAGCCAAAGGCCATGAATCATTCATCAAAGCACATGTTTTAAATATGCATCCCGTCGGGCTATGCGCGTAATGTGTTTTATGCTACACTTTACACCATAGAACCATATCATGGTGCAGGAACCGCATTTCTTGCGGTGCGATATCGCGCACCGCTTTAAAATCTATACACAAAGCCCACTCATGCATCTTGTATTGTGATGCTGTTTCACATGCCACCTCTCTCTGGCTGGCTGCTGCTACATATAGATGGAGGACAGTGCCCGGGGCAGGACTTGCTGCATTAAACATTACCAACTCATTTTCTTTCTTTCTTTCTTTCTTTCTAGTCTTTCTTTCTTTCTTTCTTTTAAACAAAGATTCAGTTCCATGAAAGTACTGCAGAAATTAAAGTAGCCACCATCTTACCAGAAATGATCAAATGTGTTGAATCATGTATTCCCTTTTAGACATAAAAGTTACTTATTTTGAGTAAAAGTGACGTCTATAAAATAAATGTGAATCAATTACTTCCCCCCAACATATAATTATTGTGTATTTTGACATTTTGAGTTGTTTATTTTTCATTTAGTTCAAATAAAATTAATGTCACCACAGTACAGAAAATGTGTATTTTAATAGAATCATTTTTAATTATTGGGATACATTTTAACATGTTTCTTTTGATTGCCCATTAATTAAAATTAAAAAATAAAATACTGTTAACAAAATGGAAAATATAATAATTGATTTCTTATTGCTAATTTATGTTGTATAAAATGTTTTTTTTTGTGATGGGAAAATTTAAGGCAGCATTATTTTGCTCCGGTGCTTTATTCTCTCATTTATATTAATTAAAAGCATTCACTTTTACTGAAGTAACAAAACAAAATATGGCAAAACTTTTTTTTGAAAAATTAGCATGAAAGTATTTTTATTGCCATTTATGTACTTTAAACAGAACTCGGTATAATCCTGAGAATATGAATGAGAAAATGTGGATTTGTGCACACGTTGGCTGTTTCTTGTGGACAAAATAAAAGGCGACAGTCACGGTCAGACAAAAAAAAATGATGATCAAGCACTTGATCCTGACCCCGTGGCATTTTGTCCAGGTTGTTTCTTCTCTCGTTTGCTTTGTGCTTCGTCCCTTTTGCATGGATACGAGCACAGCAATAATTACTGACGCTTTTGCATTCTTCTGCAGAACAACAGACTCTGTTTATTGCACAAAAACAAAGGCGAGAAAGATGAGTGACCCTATGCAAACTCAAAGATGAACAATGCTCATTAAGGATTACATAGAGTGGGCGTTATGGTTCCGTAAACCTCAGATGACTTACTCATCAGTGGGAGCGAGGCACGCTGACAATTAACAACAATGGAGGAGAACGAGGCTCTCCCGCATTTAACTCTCTCGCATTTAACAAACAAACAAACAAGTGCTGCAGCAAAGTGGAGGCTGATGAGCCACCGTACCGTTGCCTTTTGGCATTCACAAATTCGCCGATGCGGAGTTTGGAGCGGTGCTCTGTTATTTTCCTGATTTCTCGTTTCTGGACTCAGGTTCCGTCTGGTGCAAAAGGAAACCGTTTGAAATGAGTTGAGGAACTGACTTTAGGATGAAATCAAACTTATTTGCCATCTTGCAAGCATCTATGGGCAATTAGAAACCGTTTTGAGCGTCAATAACTTTGCCACCTGTTGCGTCAGCCCTGAGGCAGCAGGTAGAACAGGTGTTGACCACCCAGTAAAAGGGAACCAGACATGCCGCAAATTGTGAAAAAATAAAATAAAATTGACGTCTCCCCAAATGTTCACGGTCACCAATTTTAATGGCTTGCTAAATAACGTACAGATGATGTCATTTTGTAAAAATACCCGAAGTGCGCTCTCCACTAATAACCCAGACTAAACTTAGCTCCTCCTCTCCATGTACAAAAGTTTCTTGACAAGAGTTTCTGTTTAGACAGGATTTGGGCCAAACATTTGGTGGCGTTTAAGAGCATACACAATGGAAAAACAATGATGAATTTTTCAACTGGAGGTCACTACGTTATGGGATGCGCGCGATCTCGTAAGGCCGTCACGTTGCTTTCCCTTCTGCGCATTCTACCCAGCTGTGTCACGTTTAAGTCTATTTTATTTATGTATTTTTGTTCAGTCCTTTCTAATCCTCGTCACTTGATTGTGTTGGACTTCCCCGTTGCGCCGCACCTTCCCGCTGAGTACGTTTGTTCTTCGTTCTTCTTTTTTTTTCTTTCTTTTTTTTGAACGGTTAGCTGCTGTTGCTTGTTAGCATCCAATGCACATCCTAGCATTCCGCTAAAAGCGTTCTTGCATTTGCTCTTTATGGAAGATGGCAAATAATAGTGGTTAACCCTATGTTGCATACGGGTTACTTCAGATGTAGTGAACTTTAACTCATATTGGTTTTTCAAGTTACCAGTTTTAGTTTTTAAATCCTCCGCGAGATGTCACTAGCGTGCGCAACAGCAAAAGCAACATGAGGAAAAGGTGAAAGAGGGTCCACAAAATGTTGAATAATTTCTACCCGTGAGATGAAAAGGTCCAAATACCCTATTGTACTTGTGCAGAAGAGTATATAGAACATATAGAACACAATAAATAACAGTTTCTATGTGTTACCTATCAGTACTGCCATGCTTTTTGGCAAGGTAATTGTAGTGACCATTATGCACACAAGTACCCCCCTATTATGTATTTTTTTCCCAAAATTGTGAATTTATTATGATATTTGGCCATAATCTACCCTAAATTTAAAAACAAACCACAATTGAATAACTCCTGCAGAAGCCATGCAACATAGGGTTAACAAGTGAAGTTGTCATATGAGCACATCGGCACACCTACAGAAAAGACCCGGTGTCTTAAAAATGTAAAAAGATTAAAAAAAAAAGAGACTTCAACCAGCCCTTCCCCATCTGCAGTGCAGACACATTCCAGGCATTGAGATGGAGGCCCTTAATTGAATCTCCACTCATGTAAGACTTGGTCCAGAGTGAGTTGATGGCGGTGGGTGGGGGGTTTCAACTCCCTCCCACTAAAATAACATGGGACAGCGACTCCAATTCACTTTCAAGTGCATAGCAGAGGGCAACGAGATGCAGAAACATCACCTTTTTTGGGTTTGCTTTTACATCCCTTTAGAACGTTGCCATTCATAAATGATGACGTTCGGGATGTGACGGCCATCAAAAATGTTCTAGAACTGATTTTTAACCTTAAATCAGCAAATGTTAAAAAAAAAAAAAAATCCTTTCGGTTTATTCATTCCAATTCACATCTCCTGTTATTTTAACATGATACCGCTGTATGACTGGGGTGAATGTTTAACAGCCTTTTACATGTTATATTATAATATTGTTTTTTTTAAACCATTTTTACAACATAAAAAAGACACGGTTGCAAATGTACAGAAATTTGTTACAGTGCACGTCTAATGTGATGACAGCGTGTGTGCTGGGGATTAAACTAAAATTAAAGATTTTTTTAAATTATTGTATCTATATATATATATAAAATAATTGTTAAAAATTAAAAATATATATATATTATTTTCCCAAAATATTATGTGTGTGTATATATATATATATATATATATATATATAATATATTGTTGTCGTTTGTTTTGGGTGGGGGTATTTTTCAATGGGATTAAATCATGTGGAGGGGTATAAGGCGTTTTTTTATTTTAATTTTTTTTTTTTTTTTTATGCTTGCAATTTTTTGGAGTGTTCCACCACACTTGAAAAGTATGTTTTTACAAGTTTAAGTGTGATGGGGTGAGGGGGGGGCTGTTTTAAATTATTTCTAGAATGCCTGGAATGTAACTCCTGCGTAAATGCGCGATCATTCTCTGCCCTCCCTGGCAGAAGTTCAAAACAAGTATGCATATACTGTAACACATTTACGTCGTTGACTCAAGGGACGCCAGCAACGCCTTGGAGCTGCGCTGGTGCGAAAACCTCCAAATAAAACATCGTCCCACCAGGCTGTGCAACACAATGCCCAGGGAACATTGTGCTCTATTTATTGAAATGACTTTGCAGGTTGCCTTGACTTCGACCTCTTCGCGCTCAACACACGTCAATTGTCTCTCGCAGGGTGCGGAACAACAACTTCTCAACAAGCCGTCCGGGTTACGCTCGGCGACGAACCCCACTCGCAGCTTCAGCCGGCCGTTGCGACCTTGTCATGATTACTTTGCGATCATTTCCCCGCCCGGCACCCGCGGGCTGCACGACGCTCGCTGTTCATCACGCGCCATGGTAACACACCTCCTCAAGAACGATCGCACCTCCTCTCGTCTCTGTAAACCCAAATCTCGCCAAGCCTCCAGGTCATGTTTTTGCACGGCAACAAAACTAAATAAAGGTCATGGAACTTGGAATCACGGCAAATAAATGTTAAAATTGGCCTGGCCAGACATTTACAAAGTGCCCGTCCACTTTCTGTCGACACTGCGAATCGTCAAATTGCGGCTGCGTGAATCGTACTCGGCAATATGTCGCGTGCGAAGCGTCATCAGGCCGCTCGGGTCCTTGTTTCTCATTTAACTTGGCTCTGAAGTCATTCGTGCGGAAGCTAACTCCACTTTAACATGCTTTATCATTTCGCGAGGAAGCCCGAGCCATATGGCGAATAGCAAAAAAAACCAACCGTATTTTCCGCACTATAAGGAGTATAAGGCGCACCTTCAGTGAATGGCGTATTTTATATTTGGCGCTCACCGCATCATAAGGCGCATAGAATAGAAACCACAATAGTGGCTGTGGTTGCATTATGCATCCACTAGATGGAGCTACGCTAAAGGAAATACAATATAATACAATACAGCTCTATTTACATAGAGCTTTCACAACCGCTGCAGCTGTAACAAAGTGCTTGACAGAACATTTAAAATACAAGAAATCAGAATATTGAGCCATATATATAAGGCGCATCAGACTATAAGGCGCACTGTCGGCTTTTGAGAAAATGGAATGCTTTTAAGTGCACCTTATATTGCGGGAAATGCGGTCATTGAGCCCCCCTTCAAAAAATAAAATCGTGAAAAACAACAAAAATATTTTGGAGGGTGGGGGCAGGGAGTTGAATCTAGCTGCTCCAGCAAGATGGTTGATTTTTTTTTAATTTTTTTTTTATTCTTTTTGTAAAAAAACGTTCCTCATAGGAAATAATGGACATTTTAAGGCTTTTACATTTTCAAGATCAAACTGCCGCTGGAGTCAATACGTCAACTTCATATTAATTGAATTCATGATTCAGTTATATATGATTTTGAACATTCTTCACTGTCATAGAGCTGGAAAAATAAGTTCACCTCTGTTAAAATCCAAACCTAAGAGCCAATAAAGCACTTTGCCTTTACTCTGATGCTGTGCTTTTCTCTTCGCATGTTCTTCTCAACACAAACTCATTGCGGCTGGTGCAACATTCAGCAGAATAAGTGGTACAGACAAAACCCCACATTCTTCCTGAAAATTAAATCAATTACCGATTTTAATCTACTCTAAGAATATTTGACTTCAGCGGGTCCGGGATTTGAACTGGACAGCGACGATATGCTGACACGCTCCAATCCAGGTCTGATGAGCTCACAAGTCAATGCAAGTCACTCGTCACTCTCAAACTATTTAAGACTCAAACAAAGTGCGCTCATGTGAACCACATATTGACAGCCTGAGTAAATATGCACTGTGCACACACATTGCATATATTTAAGATGCCCCATAATTATTCCCATAATTTCAGAAGGGTCATTAAACACGTCGATCTGGACACATTGACAAAAGACCCGACGCGAACTCGCGGCCTTCTGGTGGAATTACATTGGAATAAATTACGCCTTTTTTCATCGCAGTGAAACTTGAACAAACTTTCAAAGGCTTGCTAATTCTTACATACACACGAGCCGTACGCCGCATTGGCTGACACTAAATATTACAAACGTGTCACTCTGTGATCGGTCCGCAGTTGGTCTCGTTATAAAATGAAAAACGAGGTATTGCTCCACTTAATTGTCCTACTTGCACTCATGCCAACGTGCGCTTATGGATGATGCCGCCGAGGTTCTGTTCACGCTTTCCTGGTGTCAGACTTGAGTAAGGACACGGAAAACTGTACTCATCGGGCTGCAACGTCAAACGTGTCACATTAATATCGGTCACGAGCAGAGAACTGCATTTATTATTCATATACTGTGTATATTATTGAATAGTTTGATGCATTTATATGTAAAGATGCATAAGCTGTATCCATAAATAGGAGCCGGGTTAGTTGAATATGAAGGGGGAGGAGCCAATTTGGGGAAAAATATTGTCGTCCAATATTATCTTTGTCAAGTGAAATTGGATTTTAAAACTAAATGAAAAGAGACGATTGTGGAAGAATGCAAGTGAACTTGAATTTATTTTGTGCAACCACTGACCAAAAATGAAATATGTGTAAATCCATCAAACACTTAAAAAAAAAATATTTCAGTATGGTCGCTACCAAGGTTATTGTAGTTCACGAAAACTAATGGGTGGGTTTCACACTATGAGCTCTACAGAGTTGGACTCTGCTCTTGCAGTTCCCTTTTGCATTTCTCCATAATAGTCCTTTCTGACATTTATATTTAATTTTTTTAACATTTCGCATTCCGTTAGACTCCAACATGTGGTGGCACCACAACGTTGTGCCAGTCAACCGGCTTTTCCTCAAAACATTATATTATATGACACTTTGTGTTCCCATCGTGGCAAATAGCCGGCAGCCTGCCAACACAACAGCTGTAAAATGAAATTAGCGCGTGGGCGTAGCTGCGCTAGCGCCGTGTGTATTTGCGGCAGGTGGGCTTCGGCGTTTGTGAATGATTGCTGCACATATTTCCCTGCGGGAAGATGAGCCGCAAGAGTGGGGCCGGGTGGTGGGTGTGTGTGTGGGGGGGGGGCGGCTATGTGTTTGGAGTTTGTCACATGTGCACCATGTTGGCCTAGATACAGTGTTTCACGTAGCGCAACACTTCAGAGGCATGCCCTCGATCTTGAGTGATTATGAATGTTGCAGTGAGTAAAGTGCAAGCATGAGGCATGAAGAATCCATTACCTTGCATGGACTGTCAATAAAGACAAAGCAAAAGCCTGGCGCCATAATTCGGGCTTCGCAGTTATCCCCCGCTATATTGACTGTTTAGAATTGCCTGAGGGACGTTTTTAAAAGCGAGTTCCCCGTATCGCCAGTCATTTTACGGCATTTCGACAGATTTCTCGAAATCCGCAGAATACTTTGTCATGTCAAAATATCACACCGGAATCTTCTTTCACCCGAAAAACAAAATGTTTCCGGCATTTTCCTTTCTTTGGTTATCAGGAGGCGGCCCGGTGGTTAGCACGTCGACTTCACAGTGCAGAGGTACCGAATTTGATTCCCGTTTGGAGTTTGTATTTTCTCCCCGTGCTTGTGTGGGTTTTCTCTGGGTACTCCGGTTTCCTCCCACATTCCAAAAACATGTATGTCACCCTGAGTGGACACTCTAAATTGTCCCTAGGTGTGAGTGAGAACGCGGATTGTTGTTCGTCTCTGACTGCCCCGCAATTGATTGGTGACCGGTTCAGGGTGTCCCCCGCCTATTGCCTGAAGACAGCTGGTATAGGCTCCAGCACCCACCTTTGACCCCAGCGACCCTTGTGAGGATAAAGCGGATCGGGAAATGGGTGTATGGATAGTTATCAAGAGTAGAATGAACAAGAAAGAGAAGGCAAGTTGCTGCGCGCTGCTTTGAACATCAGTGCGTTTTTTTTTCCTTCAGTGGCGTTCTTCATTCTGCGTTATTTATTTATTTGTTACGATTGGGAAACACATCGTCTACTACACACCGCAATACACACTCTGCTTCTACCATACGTACTCTTTTCAAGTGTCAGGTGTCTCACCTTGTTTGATTTCCTCCTTTATTTTTTTACATTTTAATTTATTCAAAATCAGATCAACAATCATTTTGCTCTAAATTGCTTTTTCTTTTCCACAGTGGCATGGTACGTAAGACTCAAAAGGACTCGGTGACACTGTACTATTCTGTAGAGTGCTCCATATTTGAAGCCAGAACCCAAGAATGCACAGTTCAGACTTTTAGCTCAGCAAAATAGCCCTGGCCAGGAAAGCACTGGGGGAGGTGGTGGGTTGGGGAGAGTTGGGGGGGAACGTCGCCATGAAAAATTAAACATTTTCAGGAAAATCAAAGTTAGTGTACTTCACCAGCACTCAAGCATGCCGGCAGTGTGCATCTGGAATCATGTCTGTATGTAATACAACTCGCTGTACTGTAAGTGCCCGATTCATCGCCTCGCTATTAAAGTTGCATGTTTCCGAAATGAGACGGGCCCCCGTCATGTGTGCTTTATATAAACCATTAGCGAAGGGCCCAGCAGCTTGACGAGCATGATGGAAAATAACTTCTGATGAGCTCACAAGTCAATGCAAGTCACTCGTCACTCTCAAACTATTTAAGACTCAAACAAAGTGCGCTCATGTGAACCACATATTGACAGCCTGAGTAAATATGCACTGTGCACACACATTGCATTTATTTAAGATGCCCCATAATTATTCCCATAATTTCAGAAGGGTCATTAAACACGTCGATCTGGACACATTGACAAAAGACCCGACGCGAACTCGCGGCCTTCTGGTGGAATTACATTTGAATAAATTACGCCTTTTTTCATCGCAGTGAAACTTGAACAAACTTTCGAAGGCTTGCTAATTCTTACATTCACACGAGCCGTACGCCGCATTGGCTGACACTAAATATTACAAACGTGTCACTCTGTGATCGGTCTGCAGTTGGTCTCGTTATAAAATGAAAAACGAGGTATTGCTCCACTTAATTGTCCTACTTGCACTCATGCCAACGTGCGCTTATGGATGATGCCGCCGAGGTTCTGTTCACGCTTTTCTGGTGTCAGACTTGAGTAAGGACACGGAAAACTGTACTCATCGGGCTGCAACGTCAAACGTGTCGCATTAATATCGGTCACGAGCAGAGAACTGCATTTATTATTCATATACTGTGTATATTATTGAATAGTTTGATGCATTTATATGTAAAGACGCATAAGCTGTATCCATAAATAGGAGCCGGGTTAGTTGAATATGAAGGGGGAGGAGCCATTTTGGGGAAAAATATTGTCGTACAATATTATCTTTGTCAAGTGAAATTGGATTTTAAAACTAAATGAAAAGAGACGATTGTGGAAGAATGCAAGTGAACTTGAATTTATTTTGTGCAACCACTGACCAAAAATGAAATATGTGTAAATCCATCAAAAACTTTAAAACAAATTTTCAGTATGGTCGCTACCAAGGTTATTGTAGTTCACGAAAACTAATGGGCAGGTTTCACACTATGAGTTCCACAGAGTTGGACTCGGCTCTTGCAGTTCCCTTTTGCATTTCTCCATAATAGTCCTTTCTGACATTTATTTATTTATTTATTTTTTTAACATTTCGCATTCCGTTAGACTCCAACATGTGGTGGCACCACAATGTTGTGCCAGTCAACCGGCTTTTCCTCAAAACATAATATTATATGACACTTTGTGTTCCCATCGTGGCAAATAGCCGGCAGCCTGCCAACACAACAGCTGTAAAATGAAATTAGCGCGTGGGCGTAGCTGCGCTAGCGCCGTGTGTATTTGCGGCAGGTGGGCTTCGGCGTTTGTGAATGATTGCTGCACATATTTCCCTGCGGGAAGATGAGCCGCAAGAGTGGGGGCGGGTGGTGGGTGTGTGTGGGGGGGGGGCGGCGGCTATGTGTTTGGAGTTTGTCACATGTGCACCATGTTGGCCTAGATACAGTGTTTCACGTAGCGCAACACTTCAGAGGCATGCCCTCGATCTTGAGTGATTATGAATGTTGCAGTGAGTAAAGTGCAAGCATGAGGCATGAAGAATCCATTACCTTGCATGGACTGTCAATAAAGACAAAGCAAAAGCCTCGCGCCATAATTCGGGCTTCGCAGTTATCCCCCGCTATATTGACTGTTAAGAATTGCCTGACGGACGTTTTTAAAAGCGAGTTCCCCGTATCGCCAGTTATTTTACGGCATTTCGACAGATTTCTCGAAATCCGCAGAATACTTTGTCATGTCAAAATATCACACCGGAATCTTCTTTCACGCGAAAAACAAAATGTTTCCCGCATTTTCCTTTCTTTGGTTATCAGGAGGCGGCCCGGTGGTTAGCACGTCGACTTCACAGTGCAGAGGTACCGGATTTGATTCCCGTGTGGAGTTTGTATTTTCTCCCCGTGCTTGTGTGGGTTTTCTCCGGGTACTCCGGTTTCCTCCCACATTCCAAAAACATGTATGTCACCCTGAGTGGACACTCTAAATTGTCCCTAGGTGTGAGTGAGAACGCGGATTGTTGTTCGTCTCTGACTGCCCGGCAATTGATTGGTGACCGGTTCAGGGTGTCCCCCGCCTATTGCCTAAAGACAGCTGGTATCGGCTCCAGCACCCACCTTTGACCCCAGCGACCCTTGTGAGGATAAAGCGGATCGGGAAATGGGTGTATGGATAGTTATCAAGAGTAGAATGAACAAGAAAGAGAAGGCAAGTTGCTGCGCGCTGCTTTGAACGTCAGTGGGGTTTTTTTTTCCTTCAGTAGCGTTCTTCATTCTGTGTTATTTATTTATTTGTTACGATTGGGAAACACATCGTCTACTACACACCGCAATACACACTCTGCTTCTACCATACGTACTCTTCAATTGTCAGGTGTCTCACCTTGTTTGATTTCCTCCTATATTTTTTTACATTTTAATTTATTCAAAATCAGATCAACAATCATTTTGCTCTAAATTGCTTTTTCTTTTCCACAGTGGCATGGTACGTAAGACTCAAAAGGACTCGGTGACACTGTACTATTCTGTAGAGTGCTCCATATTTGAAGCCAGAACCCAAGAATTGCGCAGTTCAGACTTTTAGCTCAGCAAAATAGCCCTGGCCAAGAAAGCACTGGGGGAGTTGGTGGGTTGGGGAGAGTTGGGGGGGAACGTCACCATGAAAAATTTAACATTTTCAGGAAAATCAAAGTTAGTGTACTTCACCAGCACTCAAGCATGCCGGCAGTGTGCATCTGGAATCATGTCTGTATGTAATACAACTCGCTGTACTGTAAGTGCCCGATTCATCGCCTCGCTATTAAAGTTGCATGTTTCCGAAATGAGACGGGCCCCCGTCATGTGTGCTTTATATAAACCATTAGCGAAGGGCCCAGCAGCTTGACGAGCATGATGGAAAATAACTTCTATAAATCTCCTCATTCCAAAGCAACACATGGGATATAATTGACATTTTCTGAGAAGGAGGGTAACGAGACCATTTGTAACTGAAATTATTGCATGCGGTCGACACAAATGAGCTGTCGGGCTGAAATAATGGAGAGGTAATGTATGAGGCGTGATGTCAAATAATGACTGAATAGTATGGATCCGTGTTAAGGAAGTCGGAAGTGGTCCGAAAACTTGACATGACCATAATTAGCACATAAACGTCCAGGCGCATATTGTTCACACTGATGCTTGCCTAAAATTACATTTTGTAGAAGAAGTGGAAAAATAAACTGCACCCGGGCAGAACTAGTTTGAGGTGAAAATATGAAAAAAGGAGCTCTCTTTGACAATGCACAGAAGCCACTATTTAAGGATATACAGTATTTAACTTTTGACAGTTTTCATTTTTAAATTGCAACAATGCGTACATTTGGCAATAAAGCAATAAGAACTGGTTTGAAATGAGACATTCTTGATTCCGTCTCCACTAGTTTGAACAACATAACTATGCTGGCATTGAAACAGTAAATCTTTACGAACTACCAATTTTTCAATTGACTTGAAGAAGTTTAGACAAAAAGCCCTTCCCTAAGGTCCACAAGGCTGTTCTCTTCTTTCGGTTTTAAGCTTTCCAACAAGCATTTGCACCGGTGAACTTTTATGTATCCGTGTTTTACATACTACTGCTCCTCAAATGTGTAATGATAATATTTCAAGCAGCCAGACTGACGGTTACCCACAATCATATTTCATCTGTGTCGCCTGGGTCAAATCTCGTTTTAATCAGCCGCCGCTTTCCGCCCACTTATCAAACTCTCATTTGTGTTTCTTTTTACACTCGCGCTCTCATTTCATGTTTGCATCTGATGATGCATTTTAATGGCACACGAATGAGTGCGGAGCTGCATTATAAGAATGTTTGTCATTATTTCATCCCGAATCATAGATCTAGTTTATTTCATGACATATCAATACAAGGCGATGTTTTGGAAATAATCCCATGATGAGTGTGAATAGATCAATTATTCAGGGATGCATAATTCATACTTCCGTATTACCAAAGGCACCGTTTCTGAGAACAGGAAGCATCATAGAGTCAGAATTCAGTCTATTAGGGAAAGATGTAATTGCCACATACTTCGTTTATCAAGAGTCACTCTCATTATAGCTGCACTGCGAACAGTTCACAATAATGTCTTCATTTACCAATTTGTGACTTCAAAATCGTACATTGTATGAAACTAGCTAGGATACGTGTCATTTAGACAGCAGAAAGACTGCGGCGAGAAGTCAAGTTGCTAGCTTGCCACCGAAGCAAATAGTTTGTGAATTTTGTTGGCTTTCTTTTTCATGAATGTATGAACCTTAACTCAGGTCTTCTTAAGGAATAATATAATCACATTTGTTTGGAGCCTGTAAATGAACAGAAAGGCTATAGCTGAAAGTACACATCGGTTGGAGCGTGTTATCAAAGTAAACAAATTAATGCGGTTGTCATCTATAATAAATTTTTACTATTTATGGGTGATGACTCTAAATTTATAACGTGATTTAATAAAGAATTAGATAATCATAGCATGTAGTTTATGACCTGTAATTTAGCCAGCAGAAATGCTACAGCTAAAGGTTTGTACCTGTTCTGCCTATCGCTCGCTAGCTTGCTACCGAGGTAAACAACATCTGAGTTTTTGTTTTTACAATAAAAAAAGTTATTATTTATGAATGTTTGACTGGAAAATATATTATTTCACAAAGACTAAAATAATCATAACATGGTGGGAGGGGGTTGCTGGGGCAGAAATCCTGCTGCTAAAAGTTTACAACTGTTGTAGCTAACGCGATGTCGGGTCGTGAAGAAAAACGTCTTTTATGACCCAAAAAAAGACATGGATTGATTTAAAAAGAGAATGCGAAAATCGTAACATCAAGTTTGGGCCTCTAGTTTTTAGAAGTGCCACATGAAATGTTTATAACTGTTCTAGCTTGCTCACGAGAGAAGTAAACAAGTTATAGGCTATTTATTCACAGTAATATTGTTTTTTAACCCTTCTTTTTCAAACTTTGATTTTCAGGATCAACATGATACAATATTGAACCAATTCCAAGGTAGAAAATGGGGCAACCTACAGCATGTTTTTTAAATTCAAGAGTCCTAGAATTGAATACTGTTTAATGCGTGTTTGTGAGAAGATTCAGGCACTGACCTTACATATATGTGTTTATCCCATTTAATAAACATTCAACAGGTAAAGGGAAACCACTGCCAATAACGCCCAGCCCGCTCATCAAACAATCAGTGTTCAAGGTTCAGTGAATTGTTTAATTACAACAAAACTCCACAAGCGATCAATGTTAAATATGGATCCTGTTGTTGTTGCTGCCGTACCTTCCCATAAGTAGAATGAGCCTGAGGCTGCCTGAGAAGCGCGACAACAAGCAACACATGGCCATCTTCAAAAACCACCGCTTTTAATGAACGTGTGATTACGGGAATGGTGGGGAGAAAACATTTTTAGAAGGATGGTGTGCATTCTGGAATCCTCAAATGCGATCTGGAAACATGATGACTCAATCGTGTGAAAGCGAGCTGTGAAGAGGCTGAGGCTGACCTATCCTTCAACCCATCAATGAAAAAAAAAAAAAGAAAAGAAAATCTTCCACTGAGGGCTTAGAAAGGATGCCATCTTCATCATGTATCAGAAAACCTTTTCAATTTTATTCCATTTCTTACCGAATTTTATTATTAGGAAATAATATTCCGGGGGTATTTATTTATAATTATGTTTTTTACAAATACACAAAAACCACTGATCTGATTTCCACAAAGATTTGTGTAGAAGAGGGCGAAACAGAAAAGTTAATTAAATGGACCTTTCCATTCTCCATCAAGGGAGTTGAATTGCTTAAAAGAACCTCATCCGTTTTTTTCACCCAATTTTTCCCTCTTCCCAGTTTCTCTGCGAACGCCGTATGATTCTTAATGTCATTTGCGAGAGGCTAAGTTAGTGCTGAACCACATCAAGAATGTTCGGCGCGGGTCGCAATGGAGTGCCACTCCAGTTATCTATTTATCACAAGACAAGCGGCTTCACGGAAAACCAATCGCAGGAAAAAGGGGAAGATTGCTCCAGTTAAACAGCTTATTACATCCTTGAAATGAGCTTCAATTTTAGCCACCGGAGGCTGCGCTCTTTCATAACAATGATCGTCGAATTGAATTGTGATGCCGCCCGAGAACCAAGGTGGTCTCCGTCTGGATCGCGTGGCAGCTGCCATTGTGCTCGTGACCAAAACGCCAAACTTCCATCTGCGTGCGTGAATCGTGACTGTCCCTTTATCCGAGTAGATAGTCGTCCTCTGTCTGAAGGTGGTCAAAGATTTATTGTGAGTGCATTATCTATCCTCTCTCATCTGTTTGCTAGGCCGAGATGGACAACCCCCTGTCAGACAGAACATCTCGGCCGCGGCTTCTCCAGAGAAGGCGATATCATGAGAGATGCTGTCACCCGACGGAGACAAAACACCTGAGGCCAGAATGCACAACGTTGCCATTTCCGACGCCAAGCTCAACAAACACGTTTGGGAAGCCAAAGAAAGCAACAGGAGGGGGAAAAAAAATGAGCACGAGGTTGACACCGATGGGTTATCGTGCACTTGTCTCAACCCAAGGTGAGTGCGTCACTATTCAACTCAACTCAACTTTATTTGTAGAGCACTTTAAAAATAACCGTATCTACATACAACGTACTGTACCTCACCTAAAAATCGGACATGCTGGATAGAAACGAAGACGGTTAAAGCAGGAAATCAATATCAAAAACGGTAAGCACAATAAAACACAAACGAGTCATGTTGAGTCGACGCCAAACAATGAAAATTTGGGGGAGGCGTCCCTAACGTTAAACCGAAGGCAATCCGAAGGGGGAGGTACCGTCTACACGCCGTACATCAAGATACGCATGGAATCGTCTTTTATGAGAGATGCGCAACAGGTATGAATGGGTAGAAATCAGTTTGACGTTGTTCACGACGCGTTGTTTGTTTGAATTTCGTGGACTTAAATAGTTTGTCCTTTTGCAGCCTTTCTACAAGTTGTACATGATGGAACATATTCGTCAACAAGAAAGCATGCCACAGCTGTGCCATATCGAATCGTAGGTTTAAATTGGCCATTCGTTCAAGGTGCACCTTATACTTCGAAGCGCCTTATAGCGCGGAAAATACGGTATTCTGATCTGAGTCATGAACCATTTTATGATCATGATGATCAAGTGGGAAATGAGATTTGACCCTGAACAAACATCCCTAAATTCAAACTACTCCCCAAAAACATTTTTGTTTTCTTACGAGCCCGTTTGTGTGACCATATGACTGTTACAAGGAAGTGAAGAATGTGGTGATACAAGGCCTAATTACGCTCCCGGCATGAAGCGGTATTCTTGACTTTTATTTTGTTAGCCTTTGAAGGATGACTTTCTTCCTCTCCGGTGGATTTACAGCACTAATGAACATCACGCGCTGTCACAGTCTGCAGTCCTAATAGTCACTTCCTCCTTGCAGCTTCTCAAATGACGCTCTTCAATGGCTGAATCTTCCCAAGGTGGAGGACCGTTATGACAGATTCTGTCATCTTTAAGAGATGAAACGATGGCGGAAGTCGTAGGGCTCACCGTCGCCCCCACCCGGGGTGCCTTCAGGCTCTGGAAGTAAGTTCAACTCGAATCATAAAAATCTGCTCTACCGAGGAAACAATACAAATAGAGGGAGTCCATTTTGAAAATAACCAAACAAGCACATTAACAACTCTGCTTGAGGAGCAGTGTGCCACCACAAACTGTTTTGCTCTCGAATCAATGTTTTGTTGTCACTGAAGATTGAGATGAAATCACCCAAAAATGTCCGTTTTAATCATCCATCCATCCATTTTCAACCCCGCTTATCCTGAACAGGCTCGCGGAGCCTACCTCAGCTGACTTTGGGCGGAAGGCAAAATACACCCTGAACTGCTCGCCAGTCAGCCGCAGGGCACATATGAAGACAAACGACCATTCACACCGTCACGTAGTGGGAAACGATCTCATGCTGCCCACATACACGTCAGGAGAGTGTATACTGCATTATGCTTGGCGCAAAGTTCTACTAAATTCTCGTCAGATTTCATTTTTGTGACAATGATAGTAACGAAAATAGTTGATGTAAAATTAGCTAGACAGTCGACCTCCACTATTCGCGCGTGATGGCGACCAAGCTGGGCCGCAAATAGCAAAAATCTGTGTCTAATTGATGCCCGGTCGAATGCATTGGGGAAAGTCATTATTTATTTTTTAACAACCAGTCCAAAAACAAAAATCTAAAAATAAATAAATAAATAAAAAACACTGAGAAACAAACCTGGGGGGGGGGCAAAAAAATCTTTAAAATATTCCAAAATAAAATGGAAACAAAAAATCTGAATATGCGAATCCGCGAGCACGAAAAGCAAATTCCATTTTCATCACGAAAATGGTCCACTCATGGTCAGCATGTCTGCTGCAGCGTCCTGAAGTTCTCCTAAATTGAATTTGCATACTCTCTCTCCACCATTCCCCCCCCAAAAAATGGACGTTTGGTTCATGGAAGACTCTTAATCATCCCTAGTGGCTGTTTGCTTCGCATTTACCGCACCTATCACCCCACCTCTCGCCCGGAAGTCTGCTGGGATAGGCTCTAATGAGATGAATGGATATCATGAAGAGAGAAAAAAAATGTGGAAAATCGACTCGCGCACGAGCGCTTGTATCTCAGGCTTGCGTTTAACAACACCCAACTCCGCAAAGGACATGCATAAGTCTTTTTAAACCACAATTACCGCTATCTCCTTGACGGCGCCGACCACTGGGGCGCACAAACGCGGCAACGTTGTAAACTGATGTAATCATCCCTGTCAAATGGAAAAGTGGGATTCGTTCTTGAGAACGTGATGGATGACCAATCAGCTCCCTTAACGTGTTTGTTAGATTCACTGATACGAATCAAGAGTTGGCGGAGCAAATTTTGCAATGGACGCCTTTATTCCACCACCTATTTAACCCTTCCATGCACCCTTGTAAACTGACAACATGATAATCTACCCAACTGTACTAAACGCTGTCCCTCAAAGGGTTAAGCGGTGGGCACTTTCACGCCTCACATTTGTTTCTCAATGTTCCGAAAGCTACACACTCCGTGGGCCCAAACAGTGTGTGCGAGTGCCTGCAATGAAGAAGGTAGCGACCCGCGGTTCCGGACCGACGACTGCGCGCGGTGATGCGCAACCGTCCACCAGTTATGAATATGATTATAAGAAATGCCCCTCGGTCATTCTGCTCCCGAGATCGCTGGCAGCCGCCGCTCTTGCTATTCTTGCTTTTTAAGAAGCTCAGCAGCTCGGTGACATTTTTGTGTGTGTGTGTGTGTGTGTGTGTGTGTGTGTGTGTGTGTGTGTGTGTGTGTGTGTGTGTGTGTGTGTGTGTGTGTGTGTGTGTGTGTGTGTGTGTGTGCGTGCGTGCGTGCGTGTGCGTGCGCGTGCGCCTTCGTGAGGTGAATAATTTACCGCTTTTGATATTTCCACTCACGGAAAGTTTGCACAATTAGCGACTGGGAGGCGGTCGTCACGTCATATTGTGAGGAAGTCGAGCTTCGATGCATTTCTATATAGGGAAGGTAGGAGGTCCCGCTTGTTTGGTGATCACATCTCCAAGACTGACGAAACTAAGTGTCAGCATTCGGACGCCGCGCCGACACGCCAGCCGTGATATTGCAAATCAATTGCGTGTCACCTATTACAACATGACCCAGTACGGATGACATGACGGCAAGTCATATTTAATTACAGAAAGTGAGTGCCACTTGCGACTGTATATCCTAATAAAGGCTGGGGGACATTTATTTACTCAACTGCAGATGGGGTCGGCACCTATTGTCAGGTTGAGGGACTGGTTTTATTTAAAATACTTGTTTGGAGGAAAAGAATGAAATATCACAGCTCTGCACAGACAATTAAGTTTCAGCACTTAAAACTTTTGCTCTTGAAAAATTAAAGATCATTCTTTCCAACATGCCAGAAGACTCAACATTAATTCATCTGAGGGACCATTTATGTGTCTTGAGAGGTGCTGCTGTTTGGGAGGGCGACAGGGTTTGACTGAGTTCAACATGTACAAAAATGGAAAAAATATAGATAATTTAAAAACTTGTAACATTATTGTAGCAGAGACCTTCTGCTGATGTGAACCTAAAATTTTTGCCAGTGCAGTATATGGATGTGGGCAGGGGGCAGGAGGGGGTGGTTAATGAGTGATGTCCCGTGGGCACCCAAATGACTAGCGACGCCCCTGTTACATTACACGGTTTGACGACATATTTTCACGATTGTTGACATTACTTTGTAGGGGCTGCTGCTTTGCTGAGCAAACGGGCCCCGTACGTCCCTGCTGTTGTCCATCTCACTCGTCCTCATGAGGGTTGCTCATGCACTATGAAGGAAGACTTAAAAAAAAAAAATCTGCTCCTGATCTGTAAATCACTGAATGGTTTGGGCCCCGAATACATTCAAGAAATGCTAAGGCGTAGAAAAAATAGTAGTGTGTTTCCGGTAACATGGAATTTCGGCATAGGGTCGGTAGGTCGGACAAATGTTTTTATTTTTCTAAATATTTTTGCCACGCCCCCATCATAAATGTAAACAAAATAACCATAAAACATAAAACAAGGAGACATTGAAACCCCCGCTCGCCGCCGAAGGAAAACAAACAAACAAACAAAAAACTACGGCAAGCCTGAGGATTTCACGTAACAATAGTTACCGGTAGCGTGTCGTTTCCGTGGCGTCATTTTACGGTACCGAAACATAGTTCAACCATTAAAGTCACCGCACACGACTTGACTGTGTGATCAACGCGATTTCACTGTGCCTCTGTGTGTTTGTGGTGTGTGGGTGTGTTTCTTCGAATTTACTTTCGTTTTGAGTGTTGGGGGGGACGCAACAGATAGGTGCGTATGCGGGTTGCTATTTTAGTCCGCAAATTGAGGAATCGCGGATGAAAGTTTGAGATGGCGGCGAAAAAACTCACAAAGGTCTACTAATTACGTCATTTAAGAAATGGCAATGCCAGTCTGATTTTTCGTATGAATCGTCCGAAGGGCGTATCACTAAACTGACCTGTGACGTATGCACAAAACACGAGAGCGAGAGACGGACGACGCGAGGCACGATTACATGACAAATTGGTCTTTAGATTTGTAGGCTAATCGCTGTGAAAATATTATGAAAAAGTATTGGTTATTCTATAATTTACTGGTTGTAGCATGGTAACTTTATGAATAAAATATTCGTCACAAGGTGTAGTAATGCTAGACTGCAACACACAAAACGCGGTCTAAACTATTTTCGGAGATCGCGTCCGCCATGATTCAATGTTGTTGACACACGACGGCAAATGACGCGATGCTCAACGTGAATATCGCGAGTTTGCAACCGATGTAAACATCTTTCCTTTTATTATTTATAATTTTGTCTGTGGTTTTATTGTTCTTGTTTTGATTGTAAAGCGTCCTTGAGTGTTTTGAAAGGCGCGTATAAATGAAATGTACTATTATTATTATTATTACACAAAAATGTAGAAGGTTTGAAAAAAATGCCGACCGGAACGTTTTTGTTCGAGGTAGAAATTCTCGGTCGGTCGGGTTACCGGAAACACACTACTTTTTTTTCTACGCCTAATTGCATATAAACCCAGAGGGACTTTGAGGTCCGCGGACTCGGATGTGTAGTGGAGCCCAGCTTTCAAAGTAAACACGGTGAAGCAGCATTTAGCTGTTATGCTGCACGCAAGTCGTATAAGCTTCAAAATTCTGATTAATTACCTTTGATTAAGGACTTTGAAGCATTTCAAATCCAGTTTCACAGTCAGTCATTTCAGAAAAACTACTTTTCAATTCTAGAGTTTGCTTTGAAATGCATTTAAATCTTTTGTTTGTAAATGCATTGAAATGTTGTCACGGTACATTCTTTTAATAATAATAAGTAAGCTACTTTGGTTTTGTTTGCTCGGCCTTTGATTGTCCATAGCTGTTTATAAATACTTTTAGGTGTTGTGCTTTTGGCCGTGTGAAGCACATTGAGTTGCCTCGTGCATTCAAAATGCTATAGAAATAAAACTGCCTTGCCATGTTCAATATAGTCAGAAAATGCCGACGTTATTTTACATTACATCACATCGATTGATTATCTAGCCCATGGGGCGGTCGGCGAGGTACACCACGGATTGGTTGCCAGCCGATTGCATACACATATGGACAAATCAGAGCGTTTGTTCAATGAATCGAACTTGCATGTTTTTGGAATATGGGAGGGAAGCCATTGGAGCGTGAATTGTAAATTCAAGACATGATTTCCCATCCCCTCTACTGGTCACTGTCACCCTGATCTCTGATTTACTCCGGCTATTGTGCTGGCAAACAAAGTACATCAAAGGGGGATGTATTGAACGCCACAGTTCAAGTGGCTTCAAGTAGTTCGGGCCATGCAATTGAGTTGCTGCTTAAGGAAGATTGATGCTTTTTAAATCTCACGCACGGCCATCAGAACACTCTTAAGATGAAAAGTTACAACATGACGACTCACCTGCGCGGCCATGAAGGAGAGATCCATGCTGTTGCTCGGCTCAGGGCGAAGGCACTCAATGAAAAAAGCCTGCGCACGCCTTCCACCCTCCTCCTCCTTTTCCTCCTCTTCTTCTTCTTCTTCTTCTTCTCCTTCACCTCCTCATTGAGCATGTGCCCCCGCTTTTGTTTTTAATCTGTTCCCCCGTTTGAAGCGCGCGCCCACACGCACGCACTCGCGCAAGTGGCGTTGCACGTTTCGCATGAGCATGAGGATGGAGGCGGAGGAGGAGGGGTGAAAAAAAAAAACAAGAGGGAGGAAGAGAGGCAGCAGAGGGAGGCGGAGATGTGGATGCAAGAGCCAGCGCGAGAGGATGTGCAGGAGATTCTAGCCAGACGCCCTGACACATAATATTCTCTCTCTCTCTCTCTCTCCATACTCGCTCTTCTCTGTGTCTAGGTCAGGCAAAACGGAGCATTTCCAGCTAGAAAATATGCAAATGAGATCAGAATCACATCAGAACATTTGAATGCAACGGCCCGATTCCGTCAACGTTTTGTTTTTTTATTTTTTATTTAAGACCAAGCACTTTTGCCTCCTAAAAATAGTTTCACATTGATAGTATCTAGTGCTATGGTGTGGGTTGCAGACTCCCAAGGGGGTCTGCGAGTCAAATAATCGAACCGTCGAAACCACTTGACTCGAACACACGTGCATTATAGCCCCGCAATTGGAAGGGGAATAGGGATCCAACCTTGTCGTGAAGAGTGAAAATTCACAAGTGACACCCAAAAAGGGTTTGAATGGTCTCGACAGTAGATGCCAGCAGATGGCAGAATGGAGAGAAAAGCTGGATTTGTTGTTGTTGTTTTAAAGCATTAAATATGGGACGATTTTTATTTATTTTTTAAATTCAATACACATCGATTATTTTTCACAATACTCGATGTGGTGTGTCAAATTTAGAAGCCATTTAATTTTACTTCACCTCCAGTTTTAACTGTCTAACAGGATATAGATTTGTGGGGGGAAAAAAAGACATTTTCCCAATTTTGACAGAGGACATTTCAGAGCCTGACCCCATTGATGTAACATATTGAAAGAGAGCAGGAGCAATTGATAAGGCAAACATATTGCACAAACAATGTGTTACAATGTGCTGCTCCATCTGTTTAGAATAAGCAAACTACCGTAATTTCCGCACTATAGAGCGCACCTGATTATAAGCCGCACCCACTACATTTCTAGAGGAAAACCAATTTTGTACATACACAAGCCGCACCTGTATATAAGCCGCATGTGCCCACATTAAAACATGTAAACATATTTACAAAGAAAGACGGTACACAGAGAGAGTTTTCAAAGTTTTAATATTATAACTTAACAATAATAATAATATAACTTTCTTCCCAAATGGTGCCTGTGACGCGGCAGTAAAACGGTAGCAACATGGTAACAACACGCTAGCAACAGAATAGCAACACAGTATAACAGGTCTGGTAAAAGAACATACCGGTACTTGTCAAAATCACGGTGAGCCGTTTTCATCTTCCTCCTGTGAACTGAAGCCATCGATGTCACCGTCCACAGTGTCGGAATTAAACAGTGTCATAAAGACCGGTCTTAATCTTACCTTTTCTACTCGAGCGCCCCTGGCGGCCGTTAGAAAAATTACATAAATAAGCCGCATCACTGTATAAGCCGCAGGGTTGAAAGTTTGGGAAAAAAGTAGCGGCTTATAGTCCGGAATTTACGGTAACAAACTTCCAAACCTCCCAAAGATGTACAGTACAACATTTATCTACATCAATGGCTTTCTGTCGGTATAAAAAGCAGGACTACAGAGGATTTCCCCATCACAAACTAGGAAATACTATTGGCCTACTTTCTGCTGTCAATCGTATTCTTTCAAATATTACACAGTTTAAAACAATTGTGTGACACCATTTAGTGGCCAACAGTGGAATTACACTCACAATTAATGACCCGCAGAATAGAATTGTAACCGAAATGAAAATCTGTGAAATAGCGGGACCGCGAACTTGGAATCTGTGACGGAGGGGCGTTTATTGTACACCTGTGCCCTTGTTTCACATTATTCTAAAAATACCTGTGTACAAATAATGACCTAAGATTGACTTTCAAGCTCCAAAACAGTCGTACAAATATTAATGTTGATTTTGCAGTTTGCATTTTACCAGCGAGATGGAAGAAGCATCAGTTTACATCAGCATTTCAGATCTTTTTCTCATTCTTTTTGGTTTTTGATCCTTTCTGTGCTGAGTGGGCCGCATTGTCCTCCGCAGTAGGGCTTTCACTGCTTTACGTGTAGTTTTGAAGACCTAATCTCCCATTCCTTTTATTTCATGAACATGCCTTAAAATGCATTCAATGTCCTCTGTACTGTAATTACTTTCGTGTTCAGGCGTGACACCCATATGGTTCTGCACTCAATACATGTATTCTTCATCTCCTGCAGCCATTTTAGGGGGTGGGGGGGTTGTTGTGGCCACAGAGCATTTTTACCCCCCCACCCCCCACCCACCCACCTCCAATCGGTAAAAATAGATGAATAATAAGGGATCTTGTCATGTTGGAATTTTCCAGGTTGATGCTAATGAGTTGGAATAATGTCATGCCACCTCGTCGGCCTGCCTGGACTCAACCTCTCAACTGCCTGCAGTGTGACTGATGTGCTCTGTCATCTGGGCGCATATTAGGCCACGAGCTAGCTATTTGTGTGCTTTGATGCACTTATATTTATTTTGATGAATATGGAGCGCTTGCGTGTACGGTTCAAGCGTTTGGAAATCGAACGGAAAGATCACACCAAAAGATTGTTCAGCTTGTGATGGAGGGGCATTCGCTCTAATTTGACCCCCCATGTGACAGCTCGATGACGCGATGAAGAACATCATTTGTTCCAACACTAAAATATATATTTAATCCATTAAAACAGAGGAGTCAAACTCATTTTAGTCGCGGGCCAATTCACAGTTACGTCTTGCCTCGGAGGGGCATTATGACAGTGGAACCACAAAAATGAATAGATTACTAGTTTTGAAATCAGTCAAGTCAATTATAATAGTTTGTTCAAGTGAGTGGAAACATTCAAGCCAAATCTCAACGCTATTTATTGCACATGCCAAGTACAACTTTATTGTGAAATGTGCTCTATGTTACACATACATCACAGATGACATTTCCTTCCTCTTAAACAGACAACATACAAAAGGAACCGCTGCGGGTGCCTAAAATCAGTGTCTGGGCGATAAGAAAAATCCATTTCAATACTACCGGTACCACTTAAAGTCGTGTAAAAAACT
The DNA here is from genome assembly GCA_026261675.1 of Hippocampus mohnikei. Classification (NCBI taxonomy): domain Eukaryota; kingdom Metazoa; phylum Chordata; class Actinopteri; order Syngnathiformes; family Syngnathidae; genus Hippocampus; species Hippocampus mohnikei. The sequence goes on from JAKGUB010000521.1 coordinate 6,096,843, forward strand.
CCAACTGAAAATGACATCACAGTGCTGTGCTGGGGTTGAGAGGAAAGTCGTTTCATCCGTGCTGTATGTTGCACGCGTAGCACATTTGACAATAAAATTGACTTGAACTTGAACTTACAGGCTCAGCTTGCGATCGTCACATGACCAAGCCCAGGAGCTTACCCCCAAAATCTTGGAAACTTTTTGTTTCACAAGATTAAAACACTACAAGAAAAAGAACGACAACATGCTTTTAGGAGGGCAGTAAATGAAACCAGATATGACCATTCATAAATTGATGCGAATGACCCCATTAAAGTCGGAGGCTGGTTTTTGACACTGACTTTCATCAGACATTTTTTTTCCTTATGATATTACAGCTTTGTGCTTTATGCTTTCTGTTCGCCGCCCGCAAGTGGGTCTCCCTTCAAACGCCGCAGATCCAAGCAGGCAGCTGATTCATAATTCATGCTCAGCCGGGTAGCTTCAAATGCATCATGTGCGTTTCTTCTCATAGACAGCCAATAAGAGTTCATACAATTTCTCCACATGCTATCCCAGCAGAAAATGTACCTTCCAAAAAAAAAAAGGACGGTTTGCCCTCAATTTGCCGATCTAAGCCAAACATATTGTCGCATTGGCACACACTGGCAGCGTGGAACGCAGCCACGCGACCGGAGCATTTCAAAAAGTTTGTTGAGGCACACTTCAATTTGAATACATTACCGGCCAATATATTTGCACCTTTGTGCCAAAGAGGACACCTGAAAGTCACTCCCATTTCGAAGGTGACACGGGGATGAGCCCAGAGCGTGATGAACGAATCTCGCAGAAAGATACACCCCGCAACCACTCAGGGCCGATCATATGAGCGGATTTTGGAAGAGCGAGTGGCCCTAAATTAGAATGGGACGGAGTGCGCGGAGGTTGCGGGAAGAGAGCCAAGCACACAAAAAAAAAAGGAAATGACTTTTGCTGTGTCATATGATTTCCCCCGGGCTGAGGACGCCGCCAGTCTGGCATTAAATGAAGCTGATGAATTTTAAGCATGACTTGAGGCAAAAGTGCTAATAACCATCAAAGAAAAAAATATTGAAACCCGCAAAATAATTTATTGATATCAGATTGACGTCAGAGATTGTCTTGACCACTTTCCCAACCGTTATTGAGCCGAGGCACATTTTAGATCGGAAAAAAAATCTCACGACACACCACCAAAATCTTGCATTCGGTGACTCACAAATGTACTTTTTGGGTTAAATTTAGGGAGTAGGCTGGCCTGCCAATAGCAAAAATTCACGTATAATTGAGGGCCATTGAAATGTGTAGAAAAAATATATGTATTTTTTTAACCCCAAAATCCTTCAACAAACGCAGATAAACTGAAAACCCCAAAAATCTGAAACCACATTTAAAGATATTGAAAAAATCAACTTTGGGTCCACTTGTTTTGACAATGTTTCAGCTGCATGCACCTCATGACCAGATCCCATAGATTCAGAATTAAAAAGGCTTGGATTAAAATCAAAATTTCCAAATAACTTGTAAAATCTGGAGCTACCTGTACATGCGTTTTTATGACAGACAGCCCCGTCACTGCGGATGTAAGGAAAAGAAAGGCGATTTGGACAAGAACAGAATGCGGCGAGACAAATGAACGACAACAACAATGCGACCTTTTACTGATGTGGAACGTATCGCCGGGGCCTTTTGTGCCGTCATCAATAAAGCCAAGCGATGACTGTCGTGTTCGTGATCGCAAAGTGTGGCTGTTATTTCTCCCCAAAAAGCCAACAAAAACATGTCAGCCATCTGACAGAGGCTGTCCCCTGACATCTTTTGTTTTGTTTTGTTTTTGCTTGCCGACGCTCTCCCAAATAAAACTAACTGACTGACTGAATGGCCTCGGCGCCGCTCTATAGTTCTCATTTTACACTTTGCTGACTTTGTTAAGTGTGTGTTGTGTGCGCGCCCGCGTAAACAACAAGCTTACGAGCATCCTTTGTGGCCTATAGGAATTCAAAATGGCTGCCCTCCCAGGTCTGGGGTGGCGCCGGGCCACAAATTGCGCTCAAGGACGACAGGTGATTGATTCATTGGAGCAGATCAAAACAGTAGATGTAATATGCTGTTTTTGTTTTTTGTTTTTGGTACAAGTCCATTTTTCTTGATTTTATTACTTAGCCGGAGGAGCGTGTGCGTTGGTGTGTGTGTCTGTTAAGTTTGATGAACAGCTCCCGACCGTCTCAAGGTCATTTGAGAAAAGTCACATTTGATTTAAAAGCTTGAGTAATTGTCAAAACACAATATTTCGACATTTATGGCACGGAGCCATGACACGATGCAAAATCCACGCTTCGATTTCTCTGAATTTTCTATGCGTCTAGCCGACAGCCACCATCCCCTCCCGTGTTGTCAGAGCTTAACCTTTTCGCCTCTCGCTTCCGCCGCGTGCACTTTTGCCTCCCTGCCCCCTTGCCGACACCGTGCGAGGAAGCGCCAAGCAGAAGGTTATGACTTTTGGCTGAGTGATGGATGAGCGTCACGAGGCATTTGGGGGGTGTGGGGGGGGGGGGACATCTCGAGGGTTCGAAGCGAGATGACAGGTGTTGATGGGCCCCCGCTCTTGAGTCGCTTGCCCTTATCAGTTGGGGGTTTTTTTTGTTGTCTCGGCTGTCTTCGGTAGCTGTTGAAGCCGGGGCGAGCAAACCTTAACGCGAAGGCCATAGGAGATTTTTAAAAGAGGGGGGAATGGGAAATGTGTGTTAAAGTTAATTTTCAAAGTAAAATAATCATGATTCTTTATCATGTAAATCTTTTTTATTTTAGTCTGTGACATAAGGAATCAACCAATTACAACTCCACGCACTGAATGAACCAAACAGGGTTTGATCGTTTATGCCACGTTCTCCTCTGTGCCGCCAGTCCTGTATTTTTTTCTGACGCACCTGCTATTGTTTTTCATCTGAGCCAAGTAGGACGAGGAGGCAGAGGAATCCGCTAATGAGTTTGTGTGTCAGGGCCGTATTCTCATCTAAATGTAAATGTATTCCGGTACAACGTTGGTCGTCTAATTTATTAATCCGGATGAAGTGTCATCAATTTAGCGCTTGTCTCGCTATCAACCCTCTGTGTGAGGGGAGGGAGGTGTGCCAGTTCCACAACTTGAGGTTGTTGTTTTTCTTTTTTCCTCCTTCGGCTTCCTCCTAAGTGGCAAACACACTAAAAAAAACAGGAAACGGAGAGGCAGTGCGCCTTGTGACAAGCTGTAACGGCTTCATTTTTAATATGACAAAGATGCAGGCGGCTGGCTGGAGAGGCTGTCGCTTGCGTGCCCCCGTGTTGCCACTCTGGCTTTTATGGCGGTGGGCCCGCGATCTGCTATGCATTTCTCATGTCGGCTGCAGCCGTGCATGAAACTCGGCGGCGAATGAGCGCGCGCGCGTTGGCGTGTCCCAGCACGCCGTTGTTAACTCGTCTTCCCAACCTGTGTGCGGGTACATGCGCGGCTTTGCTAAACCCGTTTACACTCGTACCTTCAAGTTCCGGCTGACCCAAAATTTGCCTGAGCTGATATTCACCGATGTTTTGTGAGCTATGTAATTTGCTTTTGATCTTCTATGAGCGGTGTTGTGAATTTGTAGGCAGGAAAGGGGGTTGTGGGTCTCACAAAGTTTCTATAAAGCACTTTAAGGTCAGTCAGCGTCAGGAAACCTGTCACGCAACCATTAAGGGCACCACCCAAAATAGCCCCAAAACGTTTGTCGCTTTGTCAGGTCTGCGGCTGTCGTGTAAATGAAATGTTTTCAAGTTTAAAAAAAAGCAATGCAAGGAAAGCTTATGCACGCACAGTGAAAAAAACTTTCAGTTGCACATGATTAAGCAGTTACTACAGTGGACAGCTTACCATGTTATCAGGTTAGAGGGTTCAAATGGGGACAAATGGCGTCATTTTCTTTTCATTCAAATTATTCACATGGCATGTGTTCCTTTAACACATTTTAATCATGTCCAAGGTTATGTTCAGATCGGTTTAAGTAAATCCAATGGAATCAAAGGCTTTATTTTCAGTCTCTCAATCAATGTTGATGCCCTTTCAGCATGCCCGTATTGGGTGCGGATCAAACTTTTCCTGACTTAACGGCCATCGATCACAGCCTCGTCTCATTGTCTCAGTCTCTTCATCGACAATCAGATATGAAAAAAAAGCTGCGGCAATAGGGCGCTGTGGGCGTCCGGGCCTCCGCCCCATTGGCCCACCCCCTTAACACACCCCTGCTTGCTGTCTTGCTGTGTGAAAGGGTGCACAGTCGCCCAAGTATCCCGCCATTACCGGTTCTGTGTAAAAGGCAGAGTTGGTACAATGTCGTATCTAGCATCACAGCCCTGAGGCGGATTTATTTGGCCACTATACCAGCGACTAACATGCACCAGAAGAATATGAATCTGTTCAACAGACTAGAGACCAACGTGCCGATGTCCAAACAGCATTAAAAAGTCAGTTCCCAAGTTAACAGCGAGGTTAAATGAGAATTCGCAAGCATTAATGAGCGCCAAGTATCATTGAGATTGTCATTAGTGCAAACAATCAATGTGTCAACAGCATGGGAGCCATTTTTTTTAATGAGCCTCGGGTGACGAACATGACCTCATAATCACCCCGGGAAGAGAAGAAAATGAAACACGACCTTTTGGAGTGGGTGATTTTCATGCCTCTGCTCATTTGCCGCCGGTGACGAGATGAGAGGGGACGATTATTCTATTAACTTGGGCCGAGAACATGGCACATCGTCAGGCCGAGCGGTTAATGTAGTGCCTCCCTTTGTATCCACGGATAATTCATCATCGCTAATTGCGAGCGTTGCACAACTGAAGTGAGTCGCATGGTGGTGGGGGGACCCTCACTATATGCAAAATACCAAACTTCCCATGGGAATCGCACAAATTTGGGAGAAATGGCACTTTTGTATTTGAAACTTTCAGTTGTATTTCACTTGAAGGACAATTTAAGATGTAGTCTTTTTTTTGGGTGCAAATTTTTTCATCGATATTTTATATGCATGAACACATGGGCTCTAATACTGTTAAAGTTTGTCATTATGGAGAGTTAAGTATTTTTTTTTAGGTAGGACTTTAAGGTCTAACAATACAGTATACCCCGCTGAGTGCTGAATCGTTTGTCAATGTCGTCGCCATATTGGATGTGGCAAGAGGAGCGAAGATACCTCATTCATTTGCTGCTTGGAGAAGTACCACTGATATAAAAGTTAAAACTAAAGAACTGAGATACTGTGGTTGCGTTAGTGTGTACACCCTCTTGCAAATGGACCGCGCTTTTGGATTCACCGATCCACATTGAAACTCATGTTAAATGGGAGTCAGCACACAGCAACCGCCATTTAAAGTGCCTCTCATCAACTCCAAATGTATGACAGGTTTTCTCGTAGGCTTTTGTGCCTAGCAAAAGCCTGAAGGTTTTGTGCTAACACAGATTTTTGGACTGCTCATAATTCACTCCTCCTTGTCCGAGGTGACATGCCAGCTCTTTTGGCGATGGGAAAATATATTATTATGAAAGTGTGAGGATGCTAGCCTGTGTCGCCACTTCGCAACCTGTAAAAATGTCAACTATTGCTTTTTTTTTAAGCCATTTTATTATGTTTTCGACTCAGTAATAGATAAATAGTCTTCTTCTTCATCTTTGAGTTTGGAGTTGACCCGTTTTCCATCCAAGCCTGTCTTCAGCATCCTCCTCTCGAACAGCAATTGCCCTTATGTCATCACTTACTTAAGTTTCCTCGAGCTCTTTGCTCGGCAAGGCGAGTTTATTTGCATCGCACATTTCATGTTCAAGACAATTCAAACTGCTTTACAGAAAACATGAAGAGCATTAGGGAAAGAGAAACAAAATATTATTAAGACATTGCAAAAATCCATGATAAGATCATCTCAAATAGATTAAAATGATTGAAACCAAACATCACATTAGATTAAAAAAAGGTGTGCAAATGGTTATTAAAAAAGAGGATAAAGGATAGACATCTCCATCCTCATCATTTTTCTGCCAATATACTCACTGTACATTGTAAACCGCTGACAGTAAAATAAATGAAAGAGTTTCAAATTAACAAAATAATATATTCCGCAAAAATGCTTTCCAGGCATTGTAAAAGTGACTTGTTGAGGTCAATGTTTGGGTACTGCAGAGATTTAAAATTTCAGATCCCCTGCCCCTCCCTCCCCCCTCTATTTCAGCACAGCATGACTCCACTTCCAAACTCTGAAAACGGGCTCATAAATCCCATTCTGTTCACATATTGAAATGATTTTTATTAATTTGCCCTTTAGGAATCACTGCCTCCATCTGTTGGTGGCCAGGAAAGGTAGTGAAGCTTGTGTCGATGTGCACTTGCTTCAGTGCCAGCTAGATGTCAGCAGCTGACAAAGATAAGATAATAGAAGGGAGGTACAAAGAGAAAAAAATCCGAACCAATAATATCATTATGCTGCTTAAAGATTTGTGTCGGGAGTCAGTGATCAGTTATCAGATATAGAATATAGAATTTACATGATCGAATGAATCAGCACCCAAAATATAAATGAATGCATATTTCAATGGTAAATGGGATTTGTCCTATCAGTACCTTCCAGTAGAGGGCAGTGTGTGTCTCCTTTCGTTATTCTTTCCTCTCCTAAATCGAAAAGGCTGTCAAAACATCCTGAATCTGCCTCACACACACACACACGCACACGCACACACACGCATGGCACAGCTCGTTGTTCCAGCCAGATGAAGGTGCTGGAGCCTGGTCGAAGCTATAAGCAATAAAGCTGCCAGGCGATTTTGGGGCTTGTTCAAGTGTGACTCCAGTGTTTCTGTTAAAAGTCGTGTAATCCCTTTTAACAAGCATACAAATTTAAAAAAAAACTAAAAAAATTACATTCTGTGTTAAAGCTCAGAATTTCCCTTTCAACCGTGATTTGCAAGAGCAAAAAAAAAAAAAAAAAGATCAATTTACCCTCTTACTCAACATTGTTGTGTGTTTTGGTATTTGTTTGTTCAGACCGCTTTGAAAAGCCTCCGTGGGGTCAGCTTGCCAGTGATGTATCTTTTACGAGGGAAGTGTATTAGCGTTGCATAATTGCTATTGGCCACTTGATTGTGATTCATTTATAATCCACCCGTTGTCCATTAATCAACAACAAATAGGGATGGGGAGCCAACCAGGTATTGATCGGATCATTAATGAAGCCATCTGTTAGTACAGTATGCGAAGCTTTCAGCAAGGTTCCCTCGTGCACAATACATTGATCATTTTGACGATGGAAAAAAAATCTTCTGCATCTGTTGTGAAAAATTGCTGATGACAAAGGACTACTTGTGTCTAGATGAATCTCCACAACTCACTTCCACTTATTTCCTTGGCAGCTGGTTGTTTGGGAAGACACGTGGTTATACGTCAACAATTGCCATATTTTGTTTTCTCCACATTTAGAAGAGGCTTGATTCCGACCTGAGGATAACTGATTCCCACCAAAAAAAAAAATTGTCTTTATACTGCCATGATGCGTATCCCAATTGTGCAATTTGAGAATAAAAATCTGAATTGTATCACTGAAACCACGATGTGTAACCCAGTAGGCCTGCAATGTAAATGCATCCTAAACCTAGACTTATGGTTGTGTAACGTTATTGGAAAAAATGCAGCATGTTGGTAGTAGAGATGATTCAAACAGCAGGAACGTGCAAATGCACATTCGGCTTACCTGAACCTCAGTGGCCGAACTGATTCAAGTGCACTGAGGTGTTTCAGCCCTTTAATATGACTTGCTTCTGGTCAGCTGGCTTTTTTACTTCCCCCCCCCTCACCCGAAACCCTTGACTCTACCTCACCTTAATCATCCGGCCAGGGAGCACCCAGCCATCGCTCTCCTCTGGGTACAAATCAAATTGAGAGGAAAAAAAAAAAAAAAAGCAAAGGAAGAGCAAAACTTTTTTTGCTGAGTTTATCCATGACCCTTCTGGTCATTAGCCTTGCATGGATTTCTTACGTGATCACATCTTTAGCTTGCTTTTCATGCACACTACTACAGTGGTACCTTGAAGTTCAAACACAATCCGTTCTGTGATCTGGTCAAACTTCAATTTAGTCGATTTTCAAAGTAAAATGAACCTTTCTGGGGTTTTTTTTTTGTTTTTTCCAATATTTGTATTATTTGGATGTATGTTAGCCATTATTAGCTATGCCGAGTCTCTGTTAACATTAGGTTCGCTTCTGCCGTCACATTTGTTTTGCGTTAGCCTGTTGGTCTCTTAAAAGATTTGTTTATTTCTGCAGCTAGCCTGTGGATGGGTAGCTTGCTAGCTTGGTGCAAGTGTGAAAAGCCAACCAATAGGCCTGCCACGATAGCACATTTTTCGATGATATATTTTCCCAGAACTACGCTAAATGAACTATGGTGTGTGTGCGTGTGTGTGTGTGTGTGTGTGTGTGTGTGTGTATATATATATATATATATATATATATATATATATATATATATATATATATATATATATATATATATATATATATATAGTCCCAGGGAGAATACTCCACCGATGGTATTAGCATACATTGAACAGAGCTTTATGTATGTAAGCCCCAACACAGTATAGTAAGCTGAGGCTCAGACAGAAATCTCCCAAAGTAAAACTTTGCAGTCAGCCGGCACAATACTGAGGGCAATCAATTCGGATTAGGAAGAAAAAGTTGACACAAGCTTTTGTGATGCCAGGCTCTCAGATAAATATTAACCTAATTAACTATTCTCCTGGTTGAAGAAGCAACGAATCCAACCTCGTCAAGTTTTAAAATTTGAAGTTTTTTATTTGGACTTGCGCAACATGCTATGTGGACTTAAGCTAGGTTTTGTTGATATTTCTAAACCGTTAAAACAATTATGTAGCCTGTGGCTAGATAACCCTTCAAAGGTGTTTATTGACTGACGTTAACATGGGGTTAGCCTGTTTAGCTAGCTTGTGTTAATAGTGTTAGCTTTTTTTCCTGTCTGTGAGTGACTTGTAGTCTTTGCCAAAGGTCCTTTTTTATTTTTTTTTAAATCTGTGAGTCTTACCTTAGTCCATTTATTCTAATATGTGCTAAATTGTCATCTCTTAACCTCTTTCAGAGGTTTATCAGTTTTAGCTCGTGTTTCTTTTTTATTGTCCTTTTTGTTAAAGGCTTCATTATTTCTTTTAGTAATGTTTATGGCTGTGTTAAAAATCTATTAGCCTGTGTTAGTCGTATATTAACCTCTGTTTGCAATTAGCATTTTGTAGCAGTATCACCCTCTACTAGTTCTTATCCGCGTATTAGCCTCTGTTTTTTTTAGCTTCTGTGTGCTTATATTAGTCATGTGTTAGTCACACAATCAAATGGGCTCTTTTAGACCAATTATAAAATTAAGCCACTTTTGAAGAAGATTGTTGGCGAAATGAGAAACCCGGTGACAGCAAATCACAACGGGCCCAATTCACCTACAAAGGAAATGTGATGATATCAGGCGATATTGTTGAGCTAACAGGATAGCTTGTTACTCAAGGACATCCATTGTTTAGTTTCATTTCTTTCGTCACGTATCGTCTCTGTTTTCCCAGACAGTTTGTCTCTCGGGAAACCCTCTTGGTGAAAACTAGACCTTATTCTTCCACTCAGTTCCTAAGATTGTGGACGTGACCGTGGCCTCCAATCATTTGCGAAAACAAAGTGCTTATGAATATTCAGAGCGAGGAGTCAAATGTCACCGTAACAATAATAGAGCTTGAAGTTTACCGGTAAGCGTCAGCTAATGAACGCGTGCAGCTCATCTTGATTTGTTCGGATGGATTCCCATTGGCCTCAATCATACAGCTCCATCAGGAACTTTTTCAGAAAGGATAGAAAAGGTTAATGATTGTGTTCAAAATTAAAGTTGAATTGATGTCGTGGTTTTCAATACGTCCGATCGGTTTGAATGTTGTCATTGAAAATGATAAATTTTTATCCGCTTACTTAATAACATTTAAGGTATATACTCTCGGCAAAAATACAAATGAAAAGCACCCGTAGAGTCGATCACGCAGGTGTGAAACGCAAGGCCCGGGGGCCAGATTTGGCCCGCCACATCATTTTATATGGCCGGAGAAATAAATCAATTTCCATGATGCTTGCTAAAATCTCTACCAAAATTCTCATCTGTAATAAATAAGAGACATTGTGCAACCATTTTCTTGTAACCAAACCCTTCATTACAGTAACTTAAACAATAGTTGAATAAACTGTTATGATTGACTTTTCTTATTTGGTTTCAGTCATAACGGCCCTCTAAGGGAAACGGTAACGAAAATGTAGCCCATGACAAAAATGAGTTGACACCCCTAGTCTATCCTTTGATTCTCACTGAACAGACGTTTGAAGGCATGAATGACACTGTAACACACCATTTTGTGAGAGTGACAATTACTCTTGGGTTTTTGCTCTTTGTCCCTGCTGATCCGCCACAGAGAGCATTTGTTGACTGGCTTACACTGTCATTTATTTTCTTGTGATCCAGGCGTGTAATTACTTTGAGTGAAGCATTGATTTGAGTATTTGTGTCAATATTTTAAAACATTTAGATCCACATCCATAGCTAGCTCCCACAACTACTTTAGTGTGCGAAATCAGTCTCACAAAGCATGCATTTTACAATTTTTTTATGGAAATGGGGGGCATAAGGAACATTCTCAACAGGTTTATTTTCTCCTATTATTTGACACCTACCTCTATTTGACACACTCCACCCAAAAAAAAGAAAAAAAAAAGTCAACCGGAGCCCAATTACCGCCTGTCTGGAGTTTTAGAGCATGTCAACATTAGCGCAAAAGGGATGTTGAAAGTTATTTAATGGCATTCCCAGGCCTGCTGAGGGGCTGAAATGACGGGGGCAAATGATGTGCATGCGACAAAATGCTGACAATAAATCACCTCTATTGTATACAGCAAGACTTAGATGCTAATTCCCGCTCCCGATACAAATTCGCATCGTGTGGCAGGGGATCATGCGAAGTTCAAGTTCTGTATTTATCAAAATTCATTATCGCGACACGTCACCGAATAAAGAACAGAATGTGTGCAATTTGCGGAGTATTGGCGGGAACATTTGTAGCGCTCCTGATTTTGGAGCGTGACTATGTATGGAAGTAATGAGACGATTTGGCACGTTGCGCTCAAGTCACATCCAGCTGAGGTCTTTCATGTGTCCACAGATGAGATCTGTCGCGATGGGTCCCATTCAACGGCCTTACGTTGAAAACATTCATAAGATGTGAGCAACGTCTTAATATAGACTCCACGGGTTGAGGGTTAAGATGCATTCGTGGGTTTGAATTATTCAAAGAAACGCACAGTCATGCGGTTGTAATAACCAAAATTCCCCATCTGCCTTAATTGTCTTTTTATGATTATTTGTGCTTAGAAAAAGTGTCACACTCTAATTGAAAAGTTCATTTACTTTAAATGAATTCTCTTAAGACTGATGGCTTACTGAGTATCCATATGCACTTCATTATTTTCTCTCTCTCCGCTGTGTGAAAATTATTCAAACGAACTGAATGAGGGATTTTATTGTGGATGATTATTTTTATTTTATTTTATTTTTTTAAATGATGGAACAGCACAATATGGTTAAGGTTAATTAGGTTTACCCGCAGCCGCACAAGATGCGTTGTTGCTGCATGTGTGAAAACGGGCACAATATAGCGCTGTGATTTATTGGCCAGTCTGCATGCACGAGTGTAGATTGCATTTGTTTTTTCTGAAAGAAAAAATAATGCAGCATTCCCCCCAAACCCCACATCAAATCATTCATTTATTTTTGAATCAATATACTGACACGACGGATATGTCCATCTATCAAACCATCCATTCATTCACATGGTAGTGAAGGGCTTTGTGTACCTGCTCCCCAACGATGGCAAAAGTACTCACACTCTGTAGTTAAGTAGCAGACGCTGATACTTGTTTTCTAAAAAAACTCAACCAGTAAGCATGGTCCAGTGTGCATGCAATACCAACGCTCTGAAATGTTTTATGAATGGAACACTTGCAGTTTTTCCAAAGCAGTCGGTGGACACACGATGTGGAAACTCTCAAAGACTGAAAATGAGGGTGACTTTTAACCACGTCTAATGTGGTGTTGGTGCAAACTTTCAAATGTATGCACTTACCCAAGTGCAAACAGATGAAATTGTTACTCGCACAAGCTGGGGGGGAAAACAAGTCGCATATGCGACCAATTGGGTCACACTCTCACAATATGCATATTGCCAATGTAACTTTTAGCTCCATTTAAAGAGACTTTCTTCCAGCTTATTTAGATCGAGTCGATGAACCAAGAAAGGCCATCAGTGTTTTTCTTTTTGTACTTGTCTGTTTCTTAAAATAGGAGGACAAACTATTGGTTACTTTTTATGTTACATTTTCCTCAAGGGAAAATATTTCCATATTATTTCATATTTATTTTATGGTATGATTTATTTTATTTGTGAGGTGTCATTTAATTTATTGGAGTATTTTCTATAGCAGCTTTTTTTCCCCACCTTATTTTCCTGTATAAGTTAATGTTCTCCTTTTCACAAAAGATACAAAGCGTTATGTTTTGCATGATAAAAAAAAGAGTGATGAACATAAAGTTATTGAATATTAAAAAATAAAAAACTGGATGTCTGCAGGCAGAAAAGGCACTTTCCTCATTTCCAGTCTACCGTTAATTACACTTTGTGATGAATGAGTCCACTGTATAAAATATTTGCTTGTTGGCCTTTCCTCATAATATTGACCACGGGGTGGAAAAAAAAAGATTAGCTTGTAATCATAATTTTTCATTTCCCACTTGGCCACTGGGATATTTTTGCTGCACCTTACCATTAGTCGTCTTTTTGTGTCTCATAGTTGTCTTTGTTACGCCTGACTGCTCTTGGTGTGAGAGTGGCGTGTAGTTTCGAATACCGCCTGTAACTCTTCAAAATGTCCTATTATTTTCTTGCGTAGGTGTCACATACAAGGATAATTAGTATTATTATTATTATTACATGTGCAGATTCATTAAAAGTACTCTGCACACAGTGAAGTCATTATGTTCCATGGCTCAAATGGTTTTCACAGCAGTTGGGAAGTCTCTTTCCTTGCTTCTCGATTGGTTTTGTGGCAATTGTCTCGGGGGGGGGGGGGCGATTACATTTGATGATATTTGGTGGAATGATATATTTGGTTTATTAGTCTCCTAATGTACACAATAGCATTTTAATATGATGTAGTTCTGCATACTATGATCAAAATTATTGATATACTGTCTTGTCGATGAAAACATTCAATGCTTACGTTTGAATCTTGTTTGGATGAGGCTATCATAGTTGGTGGTCATTTTATAGATGCACAATCATCTGACTTGTAAATATATAATCGGTGCATGCAAACAACACAGGGGCTACCAACGATTGCGATACTCTGCCTCGAGCTCTCGACGAGAAGAGAAGTAGTCGGACAAAGTTCCCTGCTCCTCGCAGACTGACATCTTTTTTGGGGGATCAGCAATCCTTTTCCTTGCTAAAAAAAAGTGCAGTTGGAGACTCTCTGCAAAGATTAATGACCAGTGATCCCCAAGTAAGCTCGAGCCACTGGGGCAGCGAACGCTCTTTTGCTTCCCTGCAGCCCCAATCAGCAGCTAAATCCTTATTGTGCTGCTTCTTTACATTTCACGTGTGTGTGTGTGTGTGTGTGTGTGTGTGTGTGTGTGTGTGTGTGTGTGTGTGTGTGTGTGTGTGTGTGTGTGTGTGTGTGTGTGTGTGTGTGTGTGTGCGTGTGTGTGTGTGTGTGTGTGCGTGTGCGTGTGCGTGCGTGCGTGCGTGTGTGTCCCTAGCCGAGTGTGAACCGCAAGGAAGGTCAGCCGGCTTTGCTTTGTTCAGCCAAGTGTGCGGCTGATGTTTGCATATTTCCAATAAGCATGCTTTGGTGTGAATTATTATGCATCAAAAGTGGCAATACAGCCAACCGCCGTTGATCAGCGAGGATCGCTTTTCACAACCACCAAACAGGTAAAAATCCGTGATATCGAGACCAACTTAAAAAAATGCTGATAGTTCTCATTTAATTCAACACGCTATAAGGAAACGCTCTGATTGCCGCTCATCTTGTAATAGTGGGAACGCTGCCATTAGCCAATAACATCTGCTCACACAGCCAACGTGGTTAGCCATATGTCACATGATGAGAGATAAATCTGGGTCGATTTGCGGCCAACGTGTTGCACAATCAGCTGCTAATGAGCCAAACATGGCACAAGAAAAACCTTTAAAAGTCACTTTGAGGGCTCCCAAATTGGCAACTGTGATATCAGAGAGAGAGAGAGAGAGAGATTACCATAGCGCCCAGTTAGCCTATTTGTTTTTAGCAAAAGGTTAAATTTTAATACTTAGAAGCAGTTGAGATATCCACCCACCCCCAAAGAAACATAAATAAAATTATATATTTTGATTAACAAGTGAATGAAAATATTTAATAGTATGTCATTCAGATTTAAAATTTTGAATTAGATTCACAAGTTTAAGTATAATGAAAGTGAATCAAAAATATATATTATACTTAGTGTACCTTTTAAAAGACTTCATTTTTAAAACGTGGTTAAGCCGAAAAACTGGGAATTTTTTTTTTTAATGTGCTTTTGGACAATATCAATTTTAAAATGTAACAAGATATCTTATATTTTGTTCCCTTTTGTTTTAAAAATATTCAAACACATTCCAAATCGGATTGCCTACAGTTTAAATGACCATATTTTGGTGGGCTCTCTTTCTTCTTGTTGATTTGGCCAACTTGGTTTTATACGCTGATATGTGTTAAAATATCCCCAAACAACACACATGGCACGTATATCCAAAAATAGAAATCATATTTGTTCATTTGAATAATTACATTTGTTCCTGTCTTCGTCCCAAGCTAATTAGAGAAAGAATCCAGAAAGAACACATCACTTAGTCTAATAAAATCAGGATGAGGAGGCTGTCAGCACATCGTTGCACGTCTTACGATTAATACAAATAAGCCGCAGCTCCATCCTTAGCTTAACTATTTTCTGTCCCACTGGGCATCCTTTGCCTCAATTCCATTTATTTCACGAAATGGAGCGATTTATCGGGGGGATTTGGTTTGTCATTTGTGTTTTTCATCAAGTCGTACCTCTCTTTTCCTGGTCTTCTACGATTGCAAATGGATGCTGCGGATGTCTTTGTGCTTGCAGTGTTAATGAGGCTGTGTGATAATTGACAGTTGTTTATTGCTCACTCGTTGCAAGTTCCTATTGATTGTTGAGTTAGCTGGATATATATATATATATATATATATATATATATATATATATATATATATATATATATATATATATATATATATATATATATATATATATTTTTTTTTTTCCTGGTACTGACTGACCAATATTACTAAGCCACACCCCAAAAAGTCTTACTGGCCATTGAACTCCAAGGCATATTTTCGGATTGCTGTTTTTTTGTTATTTCTGCATAGCCCCTAATCATGGGCTAATAAAACAAATCGCTTTTCAAACGAACAGGCTTCTGGAACGGATTATGGTCGAAAACCGAGGTATGACTGTATCTGGTAATGTCCATACACTAATGCTGTTGTGACCTCATCAACCAAAACGCTAACTTTATTCGACGATAATTATGCCGCAGTCGCTATCTGTGGCACGAGCCAGCTAAGCTAAACAGGTTAGCTCCTCGTTGCGACATGCAGAATCATGTTGCCAAGGCACATTGGCTCCATAAAAAGGCAGCGAGCAGCTGGTGCTTGGTACCCGGCGCGCGTCTCGACGTGATGTGAGCCCCCCGTGACATTTTCACCGCCTTCGCATCTCATCAGCGCGGTAATTAATCATTGACCAAACAAGGTGGCGCCTGGAACATCGGCACTTGCCGCATGCCACGGGGTGATGGCTAAACTGTTGCCATGGTGAGGCAACGACTCCGATATTGGCATTTAAGCTGCAATGTACATTGTTCCGCCATTCTGTGGCGGTTCAACGTTCACGTCACAGCGATCTCTATCTTACATTTCCACCTTCCAAAGTGAGCACAGCCTTCTCCTTTTTGTAAATATTTGATGATATCTGACTTCAAATGTCATCAAAGGGGACTGGCCCCACGGAAGACTTTATTACGGCTGAAATGGCTCCTCATCGGAACAAAGGTTTCACACAAAGATCTACAGGATTAACCGAAAGGTTGGCCAAGATAAAAACAGCATAGAACTGAAATCGAAGTCACATGCACGTGTCTCTGTGCTAGTGGCTTTGTTTAATATGGCTAAAGTGCCCCTGTATCATAACTTGTCGCTAATTTCAGTAGACCTTCCTGGACACCTCTGATCTTGCGTTAGCACTAGCATCGGTGCTACCATTGAGAAAATGGCCTCGTAGCTTGAAAGTACATTTTAACTCCACACCTTTAGGGGTGCCCTGGATCAAATATGCCTGATGATTCCTTACCAGTGCTTTAATTAAGTCCAAATGAACATTTTAAGTCCATCTTGGAAATGAAAATGAATACTATTTACTCTGAACCATTGTGTCTCTTCCTAATGGGGACATGGGCCTATAAAGAGAAATGAGGGCTGACAGGAAGCCAGATGTGGCCAACCAGTACAAGGTGTATTAAGACTTGGAGTACAGATAATCTATTTGTCAAGCGTGCACACACTTGCGAAATGACACATCTAAGAACTAACAGCCGGTGTTGTAGTATTAATATGTTACTGTTTCCGAATTGTATTGACTTAGAGCGAACCCTGTATATTCACGGTTCAGGATGAACAGATTTATTTGTTTTTTTAAGCTTTTATGACATCACCTCAGATCTTCACTAATTGGTTCCATCAAACTGTCTTTTTTTGCTCCGGTTTGTCCCGCCTCAGAAATGCACTTGATGCGACGACTGACCACAGTCAATCACTAGCACAGCGGGGGATGGGGGGGTATTTTGGCCAAATGCTCTTTATCACAAACTAGATGTAAAACAAAAGCCAAAAACATTTATTTGCCAGGCAATACACAAAGTGGCTAATCATCTCTTTTGATTTTAAGCAATTGGCTAAAAAGTATTGTAACTTGTATTTATGCGATTACCGACTAGCTTCATCCATTAACAAGCCAAAATCAACAAACTGTTATTTAATGATAGGTCAAGTCAGCTAACCTTGGGGCAGACAAAGTTGTCCCTGTTGATTTTTGAGGGATTGAACTGACTACGTAGAGGACTACAGTGCACAGTTTTAACTAAAAACAAGCTAACAGCAAAGTATAATTAGCCTGTGTTTGGAAAAGTCACCTCACGTATCTTGTTTGTTTGTTTTTTTTCTTTCTTCATCCTGTAATAAACGTCACAGAGGTCACACACTAACCTTGTATAAGAGTCTACCTTTTGAATGCCAAGGCTAGCATTTTGCCTCAAAACAGCATAGCATTATTTTATAGCGAATGCAAGTACTTCACTTCCTTTGGAGTACGTAAAGATGTCCGTTGATGTTTGGACCATTACAAACACCGCTTTATCCACGAACAACCAAACAGCTGCGTAACAAAATAAATAAATAAAATGTATGTTTTGGGATTTTTACCATGTAGATGAGCGCGTAGCCTGGAAGCATAAAGCTTACTCCCTATGGCAACATCAACAATCTCAGGATCAATATTGCAAGACAAATGACTATCAGGTAAAGAAGATGGTATATTTGTTTGTATAAGACGAATCCCTTTTGTGTGTGTGTGTGTGTTCATGTTTGCAGCTTCTCACCTTGTCAAAGTGACCTTTTAACACGGTGCTCTTTATCAGCGGATGATGATGAGAGCAGAGGTGGCATCTGGAGCCAGCTTTTAATGTGAACTGAGGGGATTTGTGGAGGGCGGCGGAACACAAAAACATGGCTGCACTCCAGGATGAAGCTGTCAAAGATAACATCGGAGGAGGTTTGTTGTTTCCAAATAACCTTTGCGAGAATATATATATCTATATATATATATATATATATATATATATATATATATATATTTTTTTTTAAGGCAAGAGGTGAGTGGGGAGGGGGTCACAGGCTTTGGGATGCCGCGCCGAAACTTCCCCAAGACCGACGCACAAGCGAGGTCAGATTATTCTCCAAGCTGCTGAAGCAGAAAGTTGAAGCGATGCACTAACTGCGTGCGCTCGCTGGGGAAGGCGGTGTCAGTTCAAGGCCTTTGAGTCTGCAAGACTGGAGAAATGTATCTGCAAGCGCTGGAATTATTCATATTTAGACGTGCTTACCAGTCACTATTAAATCAAAGTAAGCAAAAAACAGAAGAGGCGGGGGAGAAAAATGGGAGCTTTTCAGCAGCGTTGCGTAGATGGACGCTCACGTCCACACTTTATTTTTTTATCCGCTCATTTACAATTCATGTCAAGCCACAACCACCACTCGCCCCTACTCTGCCTTTTGCAAAAGGAGGGAGAGAAAGATTGTGAGAAGAAGAAAAACGGCACCAATGGGCCAATGCCTTTCCCCTGTTTGACCTTCACACGGTGCAGATCGTTGATAGGAGGCCTCTTTGATTTCGATGGACACTTTTGAGCCGTCGCCCTACAAAGAAAGTCTGGGAAACGGACCTCCCCCAAAGCTTGAACAATCCTACTTCATAGCTCTCCACCTTTTCTGTATGCCTCAATTGTGTCGAATGTTAATGTTTGAATTGTTTTGAGCTATTTTCACAAATATTTTTGGTCGCAAATCGTAAACCAATCAGTCGGTGAAAAATTGCGAGGATCTGCGGTCACTTTATATTAGGAAAAAAAAATCCTGGAAGTAAAAATAGATTTCAAATATCAACATGGCGCTAAGGTAAATTAAAAATGGGTTGAGCTTACGGTTTGTGTTTCGGTTAAGGTTTGCGTGTTAGCAGCTCAAGGGTCCATTTTTGATGGAAAAACAAAGACACAGAATCTGGATTCAGTACCTGGTTTCGGGTTTGATGAGAGGGTCACTTTTTAATGGAAAACAACGCCTTTGAAATTGACATCAAATCTCAAAGTTGTGTTTTTTTTTTAATGTTATTTTGGATGTATTGAATTCAGGGTTAGGATAATTTATTCCTTTCGTTTTTGTTGGCCGGAAAATAATGACATTGGAAGTAAAACCAGATCAAATTAATGCTGGATTAGTGAAATGAGATGTGCCTGCCTGCCTGCCGAATTCGAACACTAGCAGCCAAATCATCATCATGCAGGTTCGTGCTTGCAATTTATAATCCTTATGCAAATGAAGTCTACTTCTCTCCCACTCTATAAAACAGAGAGCGGAACCGCCCACCAGTTTCTATTGAAAGGCCTCTGTCGGAGTGCGACTCAGACATCGCCGCATCCCGGGGAGCCTTCGAAGCAGTCGACTCGTGTAGCAAACGAGGAGTGAAAGGCAGATCGATAGAGATCAGGATTTAAATGAAGACTGATTTTAATTGGCCGACTCTTATTGACTTGCGTTTCCCTCGGCTGCTTGTATCTGCTCCAGGGTCCGCGTGACCGTGCCTGTGCCAGATGAACATTTGCTGATCCTCAGCTGTTCATGTAACCAAGGGTGTCAATATCAATCCAAAGAGGCGTTGATGAGGGCCATCCCCCCCCATAACCGCGTTTACTGTCGCTAGTGGCTGACAGATTCTCCTCAGGCTGCAATTTTAATACAAATATAAAACTCATCGCGAGGGAAACATCCCAGACCCATCTGCATTGGGTGAAAATCAGCACCAATCTACCCTCTGCTGAATATTATTTTCCTCTTTCCCCCCCTGCCACTTGCTCACCACAAAAATGGCGGACGTTACAAATAAAGCTGACACAGCGATAGGTTGTCGCCAATGCAGTTTTCTGAAAACGAGGATAGTCGCTTCATGTGCGGACAGTGTCCAAATGTGCTGATGTGATCAAGGAGCTTAAAGAGGCTAGCGCCTGAGAAGATGTATCATCAACCCCCCCCCAAAAAAAAAAAAACATGTCAGCTCTGCTAAAGATAGCTGCTCACATTTGATGACTGCCCTGCCAGCATCCATCCAACAATGACTGACTGATTTGTACTTTGATTGACATGCGATCGCGATAAGGGGCTGCTAGAACAGACCTCGATAATTGTCAGGGCATCCATTGCATGCATATTCCTCAATGCTCAAAAAATGAGGAGAAAAAAAAACCAAAAAACGCATTCCTTATGAGCCGATAATGCATTTTCGCCCCGTGCGAGAACACCGAAAGCTTCTCAGCAGTCAAGGGACTGAATCATTTCCTTGTGGGCACCGTCTGCACAGACACGTTGGCTTCTTTGGGGAATTTTAATTGGTGGCTGGCTAAAAGTAGACTTATTAAAATGACAACATTGCCTCTCTTGGTGTACCTTGACTCACCCAATTAGGACTTTTTTTTTTTTAATCCAGGAGAGCCCGTAAATATAAGCGAAAAACAGTTTCAGAGGGGTTGGCTGGAATCCAGTGGAATTGCTTTGATGCATTAATTGGCTGCTGTGGTCATATGATTTGGAGGGCAGATGAAGCTCTCAGTGCTTCTGGTCAAAGGATGCCGACGCGGCTTCTGCTTTGATCTTGTCTTTTTTTTCCCCCCCCATTCAAAGAACACCCCAAGTGGTTTTGTCGGAGTTTGATAAATCTACGATCCAAGCTGAACAAGAGCCACCGAGTGCACCCTCCAAATCACAAGAGAGGAAGTTTAAAAGAATGCTTGAGCAAGAAATCCCAAACTGGGGTAGGGCTGCGCGATATTCCAAGTGCAAGGGCAGTGCGTGGTATTACGCTTCTGTATTCTCTCGAAAGGATCTATTTTTGTAGACAGCGCATGGCGCAGGTGCTGGTGGATCCTGATTTCATATCGGCGCAAAGGCTTTTTGTGTGGGTTTGATGATTTGTCAGACAGGTAACTGGGCGTTTCCTCGTAAGAAGAGTGTGTGCGGGTGATAATTTGGTGGCAGGAAGTTGTCTCAAACCACGTCGAACTGCTGGCGCAGTCGGTCAAAAGCGGTTTTAGTGAGTTTGATCGGAGGGATAGGCAGACAGATTCTGAGACATTCGATAGGCGTCAAATTTGTGAACAGCAGGCATTAAACCCTCGGGGCTTGTTTTGGGGGGCGGTTCCCAAGTGTCCACTTCCTGGCAGCCATATTGACACTAGTGCGCCACTAGCGCATCACGTTTAAAGGGCGCCGCTTTGATTGACCGTGACCGAAGGCAACAGTGACCACGCCCACAACGGCACAGGTGGCATATTTGCTCCAAGTTGTGGAAGCTTTCGTGTGTCGGAATCATTTGTGGTGTTCTTGCAGTGAGATAACGATCAATTTCTGGCTTGCACCGCATCCTACTTATCTTGCTTTCACGGAGTTGTGTTGGGAGGGTGTGATCATCATTTAATGGAGAGGGGCTAATGCTGTTGTCCATTTTCCATTTTCTAATCCGCTTATCCCCACAAGGGTCACGGGCGTGCTGGAGCCTATCCCGGTACACCCTGAACCAGTTGCCAGCCAATCGCAGGGCACACAGAGACGAACAACCATTCACGCTCACACTCTCACCGAGGGACAGTTTGGAGTGTTCCATTAACCTGCCGTGCATGTTTTTGGAATGCGGGAGGAAACCGGAGTACCCGGAGAAAACCCACGCAGGCCCGGGGAGAACATGCAAACTCCACACAGGGAGGCCGGAATCAAACCCTGCACCTCCGCACTGTGAGGCGGACGTGCTAACCAGTCGCCCACTGTACCGCCCCTCATGCTGTTGTGTCCTTCGTTATTAGACGTCTTATTTATTAGCGAGACGTCGGTTTAGAGAGGAAGGAGACTTTTTATTGCGTCAGGATGAAAAAAAAAAAACAAAGTCTTTGTAGACGATGTGTGCGGAAGGAAGGTGAGCAAAACAAGAAGTCGGCTCGATTAAAGGAATCGATAATTTTTGAAAGATTTTAAAAGGGGCAGCACGCGGCGTTCCCGACGTCTCCATTTTGAGTAGCCCTGAGCTGTGAGGCTTTTATGTTTTTGTATGACACACGTGATTTATTGCTCGCACTTTCTGTTCTATCGAAACCATCGAGAGAGAGAGAGAGAGAGAGAGAGAGAGAGAGAGAAAGAGGGGAAAGGAGGACGGCTCGTTTCTATTAATCAACGGTGATTCATTGGCAAGGGCTATTTGCAACACATATCATCGGTTTCCATCAACTGCGCTCAAGAACACAAGATTGTACACATTTTGTTCATCATGTGGCCATTTTGCAAATATAAAAAAAAAAATCTTAACAAATTTATGAGACCAATCCGGAGAAACTATCCGGCACGTTGCAGGGCTTTTAAGCATTATTATTCTTTAGATTTAAATGATTTCTCTTTCAAAAAAAATTTTTTTGAGACTTGACAAATGCTTGACCTCGAATCAATACGACGTAACGATAATATGACACATCGTAATAAAGAAAAAAAAGTCCAACTGAAAATTCATACATAATTAAAAATAAAGCTGCCAGAGGGGATGAATAAGCCTTTATTTATGATTTATACAAACACAAAATGAATAAATGCTTCAGGCACTTAATTGATAGAGATGACGGTATTTTCCTGAACAATACATGACTTTGGAGCCTCGGGTCTGCGGACCAGACATAATTAGAGGTACCAAGGACTAAGCAGAGGCTCAGAGGGGACCGAGCCTTTTCCGTCGCCGGCCCCTCTCTTTGGAATGACCTCCCACTGAACATTCGGAGGGCCCCTCTCTGCCCAGCTTTAAAACTCGTCTCAAAACTCATTTCTATTCTTTGGCTTCTGACTCGGCGTGACTCGGACTTGATTTTTAGTCGTCCTGTTTTCGCGCTTTCGACTGTCTTCGTGATTCATTGATTGTTTTCTTATTTCTTGATGTCAATATTGTAATAACCGCTGTCCCCGAGAGGGTTAATTCTAAGTTGACCACTGCATTAGTGCAGCTTAGCGATCGCTTACACAACCTACACACAAATCCGGGTTATGCCGCCGCGATAGGAACGGAAGTCCGCCGGCAACGGAGGACATCTTGCATATTTACATTCCATTGATTACGGAGAAATGACAAACATTGCAGGTGTTGTTTACCGAAGCTAGCGAGGGCGCTTTGAGTTGGCGCATCCTCCCGGGGAACAAAAGACGATCCCCAAAGAACCTTCTTCTGAATCGTGAACAAGGCCGAGAATCCGAACTTCTTCGCCTTGTCTTTGCTTTCCGCTCAATAGAATAAAATTTGAATGCATTAGAATCTGAGGCGTCCTTTTCTCTTCTGATCTCGACGCGTAGCTTAACTCCAAAGCCGTACAAGCGATTCAGATCGTCGCCGCGCACTTTCATGTTAAACGCCTTCAAAGCTCTCATTAGTTTCCACCGCCGCCGCCGCCGCCGCCGCCGGGGTCTCTTTCCAGCCCCGGCTTTCGCCGCTACACACAACGCATCCCTGGAGACGCGGAGACCGTGCGAGCGTTTCGCGCAGCCTCATTATCGGGGATTGCATCGTGCCTCGCGTTCTCGCCGCGCTGGTGCAAATGGACGGCGGCCGTTGAGGAGGGTTAATTTCCGGGGGCGGAGAGGGGCGGGGGATATTTGTTCTGTCACTTTGACAGACAGGCGTCACACTGGTTTGTTCAGTGCAGCTATAACCTCCCGCTGAGAATTTTCCAAAGACTGCGAGGGTCACTTACTCATCGAAACATGTCATCGGTGTATAAATGTGATGGTAAAACCCCCTTTTTTGTCATGCACTTTTGGCAAATATAGCGAACTGCTACAATCCTGAACCGAAGTCAAATCCGACTTCCAGTACACATGTGATGTCTTATTTGATTACCAAGCTGCGCATTTAATAATTGTAATCGAATAAAACGAAATGCCTGGTCCTGGGTCGCCCGCTGCAGGCATTAGCCAATTGCGACTAAAAGCATTACTTCAAGTCGTTCTGAGTGATTTTGCCTTTTCGGTGTGTCCAGCAGTTGCATTTTTTTTTGGTTTTTCATTCGATCAAATTTTAAGGGAGACCTCAATCAAATGTCAATCTTTAATGGCTTTCCACGGATTCCCGTCTTTCCTCAGCATCGCATTCCAAGCGACGCATCCTCGGGAATGCTTTTACGCGGCGCGGCCTGCGAAAGAAGCTCATCCGTCTCTCGGCAGCACTGAAAAAAAACAAAAAACCAAATCTTTCATTTTGTTGACTTTAAATTTCTCTCATGTCGTTGGCTGATTAGGATTCGTGATGTCATGCCACTGGACCATGTCGGCCTCGCTTTATCTCCAACTTCATCTTTAATTGAGCTGTGAATCTTTAAAAAAATAATAATAATAAAATCGCACTGTTATTGCAGATTTGGGGGGTGGTCTGCAAAGTATCCCCGCGAAGAATGAAGTAATTTTTTTTATTGCAACCACTCAGAAATAAAGTCAGTCAGGAATCCTGACTGGAGACTGCATGTTCTTTCCTCCATGAATACAAATATAAGAAGGTTCACCGTGTGAAACTTTACAACCTTGGAGTTGATCATTTAAAAAAGGGGAGGGGGAGCTTTCTGAAGGACAAATGAGGACAGTCGGTCTTTGAGACAAATTGAAGAAGAGCAAATGTGTGTTTCTTGCTGATTACATGGCCATTAATTTGGCTCGCCGAGACAATCCCTGTTCGCGTTTGTGCAAGAGATGTTTACCAATTCCACTTACTCCCCAAAAAGTCTATTAAGGAAGTTTATCTTTTGCAATGAATCAAACTTAAAGTGTTTTGCGAAGCACTTTTGGCAGTTTGACCTCCAGTGCGGTTTTTTTTTTGGTCTCTGTGACTGCAAAATTTGGTCATATATTGAATTTTTGTAGTCGTGCTGTTTCTCTCAAAGCAACGCAACTCAACCTGTCACCACAAGAATTTTTGCAGGAAACCCTGTGGAAAAACTACGCCCCCCCCCCAAAAAAATGCAGCAGTCAAGTTAGCTTGGTTAACCCTTTCGGGGACAGCGGTTACTACAGTGGACGTTTTTCACGTCAACGTCTTACAGCCAAACTCACGACGTCCTCAAAATTTTAGGAAAAGATCGACAGATGTGGACCAAGTTGCAATGGCTCCAAAATGTTAACTTGTTCTAATCCGATCTTAGCTTGCCTAGCCCAACGTGTGACTCCACCTTCTTCTATCGTTTCAACTCGTATGTGTGCCAAGAGTGCCATAGTTAAGGAAGGCCAGCGCAAGAAGAAAGGCCAAAAAGGCCTCATCCAACAGTACAAAATCGTGAAAATATGTCAGCGTAACCAACTCAAGAGGTTCAAGGATTACTTATAGGGAGGACATTTTTCGAAAGAGCCGCTTATTATCCTACCAACAATTATTCATAGCTATTATCTGCATTCCTGAATGGAATGGGACGTTTTTTTTTTTTTGAGTGTTTCAACATTCACGCCCTGTTCATATGAAAGACACGAAACCTGATTCAATTGGCTCTGCTTCCTTGCTTCAGTAAAGATGAGCTAATTTTGTGTTGCCAACTGAAGCGATTTTGGTTGCTATATTTAGCGATTTTATTATAATTTTTTTCCTGAATGCTCCTTTGTCAGAAGAGCGATTACACATCTTTATTCCCGCTAAGACGCAGACAAAAAAAAATTAGCGGAATTATTTCCACAATTTGTGTATGCCATGAAAGGAGCATGGCGGAAGACGATCGCGGAGTACATTGCGCTGAACATTGCCAAAAACAGATTTAAAAGGAATGATTTGTCCGTATTTTCGAAACTTTCGACCTGAGGTATGTGCTACCAAGCTGTAAACGTTTTGTCGAGGCCGCCTTGCCTCACTGCTGGGATGTCAGATTTGTCATACATGACAATCACATGAGAGATTGAAATGATGGCAGACTTCAAGTCGGTCGTAAGTGTGTTTTAATGGCCAGTATGCACTTGGCAATTGTTTTGCGGACTCCAGTGTTAAGACTCGGGGACTCCTAGAGGTCCAGGGACCCTAGCTTTAGAATCACCAGCATGAAACTCCAGCCAATTTTTATGAGTTTTAAAGGTACTTGAACTTGTGACAATTTTTTTTTTTTCCGGTCCACTGCGTGTTTATACAACAACTAATTTTCCTCGCCACTTTCCTCTGTGGTTGCTTCAACAAACTGTCATCGAGCATAAATTTGGAGCTTTTGTTTTTACCACCTCAAAGTAGATCTCCACTGATGCTTGAAGGAAGCACATTGTGCGTCTTTTTATGCTTCTTCCTCAAAGTTGTGTAGTAGAATTTTTACACCGTGTAATGGCATCGCATTTGTCTGCTATCAGTTGATCACAACAATAGACTGGAGATGCTCTTTATGCCCAACTTAGCGTGTAGAGTTTGCTCCAATCTTGCAGTCGCGCACAAATAACCAGAGGTGGGAGGAATTCTCAAGTTTCAAGCAAGTCGGGTCAATTGTTTACTCGGAAGTTGAACAATTGTGTTCGGTCACAATGTAAAGTGGCACATTAGCCTTTTTGCGTCACATTCACATTTATCTCATTTTAACGGTCCCAAATCAGTCGTCATTAGACGTTTATTGTCTTTCCAAACACCGTATTTTCCACACTATAAGGCGCTTCGGAGAATAAGGCACTAAAGTTAATGAATGGCCTATTTTAAAACTGTTTTCATATATTGGCCGCACCGCATTATAAGGCGCATAGAATAGAAGCTACAACAGTGGCTGGGGTTGCGTTATGCATCCACTAGATGGTGCTACGCTAAAGGAATACAATACAATACAGTTTTATTTATATCGAGCTTTCACAACCGCTGTAGCTATAACAAAGCGCTTTACAGAACAATTTTGCCAAAAGCCGACATAATCCGATGCGCCTTATATATATGGATCGCTATTCTGGTTTCTTGGACGTATTATTTTAAATGTGTCGTAATGCTCTTTGTTATAGCCGCAGTGGTTGTATAAATGTGATATAAATAAAGCTGTATTGGATTGTATTCCCTTTAGCATAGCTCCATCTAATGGATGCATAATGCAACCGCAGGCTCTATTGTGGCTTCTATCCTATGCGGTGCACCCAATATATGAAAACAGTTTTAATATAGGCCATTCATTGACAATGTGCCTTATACTCTGAAGCGCCTTATAGTACGGAAAATACGTAGCTTTCTTTCCAAAAACAAAACAAATGGCTCGTTTTCTTGAAAATTTTGATGATCTATTTTCAACAGGCAAGACTTGATAAGTCTTGTACTTCAAGTTTCAGTCAAATTGAGTCTCTTCAATACCAACTCAATGTCAACAGTTTTTGTAAGTATTAGCCAAATGAATCCGAAGCCCCAAAATTGGCGTCCCACACCTCTGTGATCAACTGGACTGAAAATCATGAGCTGGAACGAGTGAAAACGCTTGATTGGGTAAAAAATAAATGTTGACAAGTGGCAGTGCCTGTTTCTACACTGATATTCTGATATCGGCTTGTTCGAACAACCGCCGACGTGACACGATGGATTATCTGCATGTATTCAGAGCACTCTGCAGATTCGCTCCCAAAAATATGATGGAAACCCAGATTAATTGCTATCAATGCCCTTGCAGGACGTGACACCATGAGACATCACATTATGCACGCCGGCGGCGTCACTTCAGAGAAAGAATCTTCCTTTTTACATTTCCATTTTTTTTATCGTTGAACATCACAGGTCATTTGACGTACAAAGCGGCATCCGGCGTTGCAACGAGTGAGTTTTTTCAGCGACGAGCCATTGTTGACAAGTCCACGAGCAACTGAGGTTCAAGACAAAAGCTGCAACAAAACATGTCTTTTCAAATACCACAAAAAAAAAAAATAATAATAAAAAGCTCTGTCAAGGCAGAGCATGATACAACTCTTGTGTTGGATTGTATTCGATTCTCCAGGAACAAAATGGCCTGTAAGTGTCTCGCCCTCACCAAGAAGCGACGATTACGTTTTGTGTGAGCTGATGAAGAACAATAAATATTCAAAGCGCGAAAGTGTCTTCAAATGAGAAATGCTCAGTCTGGCCTCCGTGTGAGTCATTTCTTCTCCTCCTTCTTCTTGGGAGACAAACACTGAAAGCCGGCGTCCTTTTGTCTGGCAGAGGTGAAGTGAGGCAAAGGATGAAAAGGACGGACGATTCGTCCGAATGCTTCATTGCCTTGTAAAATATCCCGGGCGTTGCTGGCGTTGGACGGCGCCATGGTGGGGATGGTGAGGTAAAGGGTGGTGTAACTGGCGCCAATATTGAGCCATTGGTTGCCATGACAACTAATATATTATAAATACATATTTTTGATGCTGTTGATTTGTAAAGGTGCTTTGTTTCTATGTGAGCCCTTCGTATTGTTTTATTTTCATGTTATTTGGGATGTTTTGTCGGTAATCACTTCCGGGTCACGTGCCGCGGATAGGGAGGAATTAAAAGTCAACTTACGAGAAAGAAAGAGCAAAACGGTATCGTCTGGTCAACGTTGTTTAAGTTTAACTACTTTCGGTTTACAAGGTGAACACGGTATGTGTATGTTTTTGATGATTTATTAATGCCTTGTCGAAGAGAATGTTGTAGTGTTTATTGTTGTTTGAAATGTGTTGCAGTTTTCACGGTGTTCCATGATTAAACTTTTTTTGGACATCAGTACGAAGCGTCATCCTTGACCGGGGTAGTATCGGGATTGACGTGCGGAAAGGCTTCATAAAGTTAGCATTTTGGAGCTGATTACCAATCAATATGTTTTTTTTTTTTTTAACGATAACTGATCAGAAGATGGACTCATCTATCCAATCGATTGAAACGACTTGTTTAATTACTGCTCAATCGACCAGGCATAAAGTTGAGGCCCATTAAAATGTTTTCCTCCCAAAAAAAAAAAGAAAAAGTAAACACATTTTGTCAAGAGTATGGTTAGACAGAAAGCTGTCTCTGATTAAAATTTGCCGTTGACCAGTGTTATATAACGTTAAGATGAGTCCATCTTCTGATCATAAATTCAGCGCTTAAGAGGTGCAGTGCACATGTTTCGGTTTTATTGTTTCATGAAACATGAAAAGTTGACATGTGCAAGCTGAAGATGCCTTTGCGTTATCGTTCATTTGTGATTTACCGACTGACGTTAGCGCTGTGCCACTAAACGCTTCAAAGACTGCAAGTCAAACTCTCGTGAGTTGACACCTCTGATTGAAATCGATAAACTGCCTTTCATTTGAATATATGGTTTATTTGCCTTTTTTTTTAAACATAAACTCAATTTATAACACCAAAAATGGATGTATAATAAATCCGATGTTGTTCATTGTAATACGGATTCATGTTTTGCCTGTGTTTGTTTGAAAAAAATACATGGAAAAAGGACCTTCATTAAAAAAAAAATAATAAAAATTATAATTACATAAATCACAATTGCAAAAAATATATATAACACAATTAGATACATTTTCAAGCTTGTTCAGCCCTAATTAGTGCTGCGCACATCACATCACACACACTGGTCCTCCAAACATACCAGAGGAGACCGGCGCCCCTCATCCTGGCCTCTGTCACAATCACTTCTTGTCGCCAGGCTATATGTGTGTGTGCGTGTGTGTGAGACTCCCTCGAGTGCGTTGCCGGGCAACCGCAGCTGCATTAATATATGGGGGGGACAGAGAAAGCGAAGGAGAGGCAGTGTAAGGGGGTTATGTCTCTTGTCTGAAAGCAGCGCGCGGTGACGGGTGCCCTTTGTAGCACTCCTGACAAAAGGTGCTTCAAAGTTTCATTCAAAAAGTCTTCCGCTGAGCAGAGGAGACGCCGAAACCCAAACATTTCATTTGAGGCTCTTTTGTTTGTTTTGCAGAACGTGTCAGTTCCGGAGGACGGAGGTGTTCGCAGGCGATCCATCTCCACTTCCACTCTCTCGCCGCCGCCCACGTTGGCCCGTCGTCCGTTTGTCAACCCGACATCATCCTTCCACTCGGACAAGAAGACGGCCGAGCATTTGCGCTTTCGAGCCGGAGGCAAGTTGAGGGAGGAACAGTCAAGTGGAGCGCTCGGACGATCTGTGAGCTGCCCCCCCTTCTCCACCTACGCTGAAGGATGAGAGGGGTCCGCCGTCACTTTAGTTGTCGGTGCACTCCTGGGAAGTGTCCACCTCCAGCATGTCCGTGTTTTTCCTGATACTTTGCAAGGTAGGTCTGCCTACTTAATAGTCAATGGGGGGTGAATTCATGTATGACGTGAGGTTATGTATACTCCAGAAAAGAAACATAGAGAGGATGCGTCGGGCTCGCTTGTTTTGTGTGAATCATTCATGGAGGTGGCCAAAAAAAAAAGAGGCTGCGGGGTGATGCCCGTCATGTCATGCGTGCTCTTAACTGGTTAAAGTGGCTCTTTTCGGAATGCCCGCCGTGACTCTCGGCAACGCGCTGGCTTCTTTTGAGCGCATTTATTGGCCCGTGCATTTTTGATGCGGGCTTGACCCCGAGAAGCCTTTTTTTTTTTCTCCAATACGTGCTCCCGCGGGTCGCATCCTTTCCGCGCATCACTGCACACTTTTGATACATCACGGACTCTTCTGATTGCACGCAGCTTCAAGCGTTTCGCTGTTAATGCAAAAGTGACCACAACTCCCCCCGTGGTCCAAATTGAGTTGGAGGTTTTGTTGTTTTGTTTTTGAAACTTTGGAAATACGGAGACAGACCTGCTACAATTTGTTTTCACATAGACAAGCAACCAGTCGGGAGAACTCCACGCAGGAAATCCGTGGCTGATATTTGAGCCCCAGAACCTTAGATGTGCTAACCACGCATCCACTGTGCCGCCCAGATCAAATCGAGCACAGCGGCTGCCGTGGATAATGAAAACCTCTCTGTCTGTGTTTCCATTGCCACAAACTTCTCAACACGCAACAACTTGGCATTCATTTTTGGTGATTCATCAAATGGGTTCATAATTGAATGAGTACCGATACAAGTACTTGTGGAGGCTGCCGATACTTAAGGCAAAAAAATAAATAAATAATCTAACATCAAGTAAGTGGAGAGTCTTACCACAAGCCGTGAGTTCCCAGCGTAGTTTTAAAGATGAGCTTGAGTGAGCGTTTCAGTAGACGCTGGCACATGATCGCTCCAGAATTGTCGTGTATGTCCATGTGATGCTTCTTCTTAATGTTGCTGACTTTGTTGTTTCATCCAGTCTGACTCATTGAACTCAGCATTCAGGTTTTTGCCATGTGGGATGAAGCCAGAGTACCCCAAGCAAACTCCACACTGGATGGCCCGAGCCGAGATCTAAACCTCAAAACTTGAAGACGCACTGCCCACCAGAATATGATTTGAAAATAATAATGGACATCCCCAATCTGCAATGGAATAAATGACCAAAGACTGCGTGAGTAGCCCAAGAGCCTGCTCTAAAAATAGTTCGCCGGTGATGGAAAATTGTGATTTCTGCAGAATCTTGTAGAAGTCATTATTGCATTCCGAGATTAAGAAGTGTTGCTTCTTGAGATTCAGATTTCCTCATGATTGTGAGGACACACCATCTTTGATTACAATTTGCTGTCGACCAGTGTTTTTGTTAATGGTTGACGAACCACAAATTCATCCCTTAGCATTTTTTCTGTGGAACCCTTGGCCAGATATTTGTTGGAAAAACTCACCCACGTGCTGTTTTATCAAACATTCTCTGCGCCATGCCAACAAGATGCGGCCATCTTTATAGAAAATAGTTAAGATGTTCAATTGAAGTGATCCATCTTGACTGAGAGACAATCTTTGCATGTTGCGGAGGAGCTAAGTTAAGCCCGGGTTGTTAGTGGAAGTGTTGATTCCCCCCGCCCCCAAAATCATATCATCTATCATTTTCAAATGTAATCTTGTCAAATGAGTTCAACTGTTTTGGGATCGAAGTTTGGGAGAGATTTACAGTTTCAACAAAGAAGATTACTTCTAATTCTTCAGAGACTGAAAAAAAAAAACCCCCCAGGCTCTTGATTCCGGTTGCCAGTACGAGACGCTTTCGAATCTTCAAGTGCGTCGGGGTGGGCGTGCACCTGCATGCGCATTCCGCGACGCCGAGAGCGAGCGTGCCTTGTCGGCGCGCGTTAGCATCTGGCGCCCCCTTGTTTGACATGCGGGCGATTATTCACGTGGCAAACGGTTTCACTCTCCACTGATCTGCGGATGTTAGCTTCTATTAGGCGCAAGCCAGCGGGAGTGTTGGGATTTGTTGTCTGAGGTCTGGCATCACTTTTTCTGTCTGCTCTCTTTTTTTTCTTTTTTAATCTTGTTGTGTTTTTGTTTGAAACGCCTGCGGGCTTGTTGCTGCACAGGTGCGAGCCCGGTCTCGGAAGGATAATAACTCAGGGAAAAAGAAAGCGGTTGGACTGCTGAGCGGCCTTGACGACTGCGGCTCGGATTAATCAGGCATGAGAGTGTTCAAATGAGCTGATGAGTGA
The DNA here is from genome assembly GCA_026261675.1 of Hippocampus mohnikei. Classification (NCBI taxonomy): domain Eukaryota; kingdom Metazoa; phylum Chordata; class Actinopteri; order Syngnathiformes; family Syngnathidae; genus Hippocampus; species Hippocampus mohnikei. The sequence goes on from JAKGUB010000521.1 coordinate 6,129,376, forward strand.
CAGGAGCAATCAATAGCGAGAGAATAACGGAATCTCACTACTTCTTCCGGATAGGCCAGAGTCAAATAAGTCATCAGTCGGAGCGAAAACGATCTTCCCTCCGCCTAGGGCACAGGTGTCAAACTCAAGGCCCGGGGGCCAGATCTGGCCCGCCACATCTTAGTGCGGTGCCAAGTGACTACTTTCAGTTGAAAAGCTTCATTTGGACCAAAGTAGTGCTTTAGCTGCCATTTTGTGGCAACTAGAGACAGTTGTTAGTATTTTTAGGAGGTCGTCAATTGGTGAGAAAACTTTAACGCAGAGGAGAAGTTACCCGCACTTGCGCCCATGGCCAAGATGCGTGTAGTTTATCCTAAAATCACAAGTGTTCCGCTTCCTGTCAGCGAGCCTATTTTTGGTCCGCTATAAGCCTACAAGCTTTTGCTGTCGCCGTGTGCAACCCACTGACCTGCAAAGAGAAAACACGTTTCTCCGGAGACTTTCCGGATGCCGACTTGCACAAGCTGCTACGCCTCTAGGATATACCCACAAAAAAAGCATACAAGAGATACATTTTGTACGCTGCTCACTGCAGGCTGCATTTAAAAAAAAAAGTGCAACTATTTGAAAATCTGTTGTCTGCCATCATTTTTAATGGCTGCAATCAGTGCCTCGTGAAAAACCGTCTCGAGCAGGAATCCTGTGTAACGGCCACACCCGTACGACAGACAATGAAGGTTTCATCGCGGTGAATGCCGCGCTTTCTTCTTTTTTTTTTTGGTGCGCTTTGAACGGAGCAGACGGCTGATATTCTATTAAAGAAAAACGCCTCCACGTAATTTATTTTGATGGGAAAATATTTCTTGCCGCCATGAATAAAACATGGCGGCGCAAAGACAGTAACATGCGAGAGGCAAGATGACGATGAAGTTATTTACTACTTGCAAATCGGGGAGGGGCGGGGGGTATGGCAGCGTGTGTGTCCAGGTTTTTTTTATTTCTGCTCGACAGCAAGAAAGAAAGAAAAATGACTTATTTCGGCCGTTGAAAAGCCCCAATTTTGTGTTCTTTTATTTATTTCGTCACATCCCGCCTTGATTACCATAACGCACTTGACTTTGGAGTCAGACAATCCTCCATTCAGCGTCTCCAGTTGGTCCAGAATGCTGCTGCTCGCCTCTTGATGGGTACTCGTAAGAGGGAGCACATCACTCCTACTCTGGCATCCCTTCACTTGCGACTGATACATTTCTATTCTTTGGCTTTTGACTCAGCATGACTCAGACTTGATTTTTAGTTGTACTGTTTTTGTGCTTTCTACTGTCTTCGTTGAGTTGAGTTTTGGGTCTGATACAATTCTGACTTTTGGGTTTTTGTTGTTGTCGTCTTGACGGAATGTGTCGATTCAAAACTTGAACCGCGAGGCAAACCGCACCATTGTTAAACGTTCTGTGTTCGCTGCAGATGTGTGTGTGAGACGCAAACTCCAGATGCTTCCGGGGAAAATGATCAACTCCGTCTACAGTGATGAGGAAAGGGGAAGCCAAGACAAAGAAAGCAAGGAGGAGACCATCTTGGCCATGTTGGGCATCATCGGGACCGTTCTTAACTTGCTGGTCATCATCTTTGTCTACATCTACACTACGCTGTAAAGCCTTTCAAACATCAACGGCAGCCATGGCCGCCCAGGCGGAGACGACCGGTCGACGGATGAATGTCAGGAAGGGGATCAAAGTGGGATCCCAGACTGGATGTGCAAATATTCTGAATATTGTGTTGAACGGACGAGGCCAATAGTGACTTTAAAAGGCTTTAAAGTGTAGCTTCCCCTCCTCGGATGGATCGCAAAGGATCGCCATGACTTTTGGGAAAAAACAAAACAAAACATTTTATACCACGATGTATTCTTATCTTCAAGATGCGTTTCGGATTTTGTCGTGCGGAATGAACAATGCGAAAGAAACGCAGACTTTTGCCTCGAGGAGTTTCTTAAGAAAACACAAAAGTTGCGTCATTTTGAAGAGACTTGTGGAAAGAAAGCGGTGGAATTTCAATTTATTTGGAGTTTCCTTCAATTGTTTTTCAGGCAAAACTTAACTGTGGCTGTGTGTGTGTGTGTGTGTGTGTGTGTGTGTGTGTGTGTGTGTGTGTGTGTGTGTGTGTGTGTGTGTGTGTGTGTGTTTCCTAGGTAAAATTAAGCAATGCATGAGTCTGACATTTCATTACGCCAGTCAATAACAAATTGTGACTTTTTTAAAAACGTTTTTTACTTTGACGGGCTGAATGAAAATATCACATTGGTTTTGCTCAATCAGGTCAATTTTATGAACTTTGGCCACGTTTGTTTTAAACATTTTTTTTAAACAATTTTTAAGTTAGTTATTTAAGTTACTATGTTTTTACATTGTTATATATTTTTTCTTGACATTCTATATTTATTTACAGAAACTTTTACCAGTGTCTTAGTTCATAATATGTGATCAATAAACAGAATGTTTTTTTTCTCAAATGAGAAATATTAACAACAACAAAAATCAACCAATGTTGTTCAAAAAATGTACCAGTAATCAATTTCTTACAGGAAAATCTGAATTTTTTTTTTCTCCAAAAATCAACTGAGCATTAAATCCTGACGTGAACGAGAGAAACATTTGTCATTTTCGGATTCAGGGAGGTTGGGAAAAAAAACAGACAGCTTTTATAACCCGATTATCAAGTCTGTAAAATGACTTTTGCTTTCGCATTTGATTTCAAAGAGCTGGCTTGTGAACTCTATACGTCTGATATAATTTCCAGCGAAGCCTTCACTTTATCTTTAGCGTTCAGTTTATGACCGTCCAGTGAAATGCTTCAAACTGTATACACTACAGGCATACTCTGTACACTTTTAATGCTCCACTATCGGGGATATTTTTATAAATATGCTCATTTCTTACCATGTAAAATATACTGGCCATGACCCGGGGCAAAATTCCCAAATATTCTTTCGACGAGTGTTGATGTTTCATTACAAAGGGTAATATAGAATCTTTCTAAAACATTTTAACATTCCTGTCGTACGAGAACTTCACTGTACTAAACTGTACTTGTGAGTCTAATAACAAATCCAAATCTTGCTATGATTTTCAGTATAAGATGTGAAAGAACTAAGTTCAATGTTTGAGTTTTGTTTTTTTTACTTTTGAAAACGGTCCAAAAAAATTGCCATGACAGTCATGATGAGAAACGTATTCAAAACGAATACAGAAGGAAAAATATGGTCAAAATTCTACGGACTACGTAAACATCACCCGATAAGCCACTGAGACAAAGTCTCGCGCTACTTTCCGACATCATGCGTCATGACATTTTGAACGTCAAGGCATATTTTTTAAGAAAATATGCGGTTGAATTCCTAATTGTATTGACATTTGGGGGGCATTTTGACTGTCCTGCTGCATTTTACAGGCGTACCTAATGATTTGTCCAGGAAAACTAGCGGTTAGGGTAAACAGAAGCTCTAGTTGGTCATCGAGACGACATCATGAAAAACCTCATGACCTCAAAAAGTGCCTGACACCTCTTTTGTGTTTCACTATCACCTTCCGTTGCGGGGAGGCAAAATTTCACCAAACGGGGACGTGGTTACGGGAAAAGCAGCATCCTCATTCGACCCCCGCGCGACTGCACTCCTCTCATGTGGATCAATAAAGGATTTCTGTTGAAAAAGGGAAGGCCCTATTAAGCACATGGACACATTCAAAATTCTGAATGTATTCCGAATGAACTCCAGTATTGATTTTCCCCTTCGGTTAGCTACCTTTCAGAAATGTATTGACATTACTCTGCTGTTTAAGTGTACAGTCTGATATGGAATTTGACTTGTGACTTGCAAATGTAAGGTTGTTGTTCTTTTTTTTTCATACTGCACTCTTTTTGTAAAAGAAAACATCCAATGAATAAAGTGATGTTAGTGTACAAGGATGGCAATGACTGGTCATTTTGTTGTGATTCTGATTATTCAGCAAACCTTGCTGACATACATGTGAATATGATAAAAAAAAATAACGATTTATTTCAGGCTGAGTGTTTTTTTGGTTTTAAAGTTTAACTAGGTAGATGTCAAAATTTGGGGACTGAATTGATTAATCAAAAACATTGCAAAAAATAGTTGAAATAGAGTCTCTGCCTGAAAACTGCACAGACTCATCGTTTTTTTGTCAGTAACATAACCCGTGTTGTCAGTTATCTTGAAAAAGTTCCATGGTTAGTTTACTGTTTACTTTCTTTAGAAAGTAACTAAGTTAGATTACAAGTTACATTAATAGATGCATTCAGCAGATACCGACAACTTCTGCACACTTAATTGGAAGTGACATTTAATACGTTTTTTTATTTAATAAGAGAGAGAGAGAGAATGTTACTAAATTCAAGCAACAGCGTGTCGAATTTTGTGCCATCCAGTGGTCATCTGATACCACATAATAAGCTCAGCTCGAATTGCGTGCATTTTCAAGCACGCACACTACGGTGCGTCAGAAAGACCAAACATCCGTAAGGCTACCATGATCATCTTTAGCAGCACTGCAAGGAAAATGCCATCCCAAACGACTTTTAGACTGATATTCCTCAATTGACACAGTAAGTGCAGTACGTTTTCGACATCTTGTAGTCATGATGGTGAGCAACTACGTTTGCTTAGTTTGTCTCGTTTGGTTAGCCGTAGCCCAAAATGGCGTCGAAAGAGGGCAGCCTCCTGTTGAGTGTCATTCTTTATTATGCTTCGTGTGGTTCAACCTCAAACGTCAGGGGACTATTTTTATTAAGATATCTGGCAACTGCAAAAAATGCATATGATAGATTTTAAATCGGACTACTAACTGCTTAAAATGTTACATCATAATCGTACTGAAACACAAAGCAATTCTCTTGGAAGAAATGTACCCCCCCCCCCCCCCCCTCTACTGCATTTGTACTCCTTCCTTTAAGGTCACATACTGTTTAAGTCAGAATCATTCCCTGATTCTCTCCGGTAACACCTGAATTAATCCCTTTTGGTGGAGGAACTTTAAATCCTTTTTTTTAAGCAGCACAAATTAGCATCAAAAGGGTATTTCAGGCAACCCAGCTGCTTCAATTCACGCCTGCCCTTCAGCTGGCTTTAAACTCTGTTTCACCTGGACCCAGCAGGAGCACACTTCTCACAAAATCTCTGGGAGTTACAACCCGCAGAATCCTAATGCGCATCAGCAACTACAAAGTATTTGTCCACCATCATACAGTAGATGCTCACATTCCTTCCGTGGCTCAATTGTGTCTTTTTGATGTTTAACCCTTACTGTACATACTGTTTGGATCCATTTTCAGTCATTTTGAAATTTGACAGCAGTTAAAAAGTAATAATTGTCAACCTTAATCACCCTTACATTTGATGACACAAAAGACACTTTTTTTTTCTTTTGAGGGGGTGAGGGGGCTTGGAACGGATTAGGGCATTTACATGGAAAACGCTTTTCGACTTACAAAATTTTTACTCCTGAAATTTCTTCCAGAACCAATTAATTTCGTAAGGAGAGGTACCCCTGTAAATTCATCTATCAGTCACCAAGTTGCCATTTCATTAATACAGTAGACCATTTAATTAAATGCCTTCACATTTGAATTAAATACACATTAATTATCTATTTAACTTGCTCAACCAACCCTCAGGCTAAGCGACGTGTCAACATTAGTCAACGACCACAGTTGTGAACAGAAAACTAATATTATGAAACATTTACCGAGCGGCAGCAAGGCACTGACGCCGACTGTGGAGCCTGGCCACGCAGGGGAGACTGATTCCACTCTGCCGAGGCGCGACAAACATGTTATAAGTCTGCTTGCCATCCATGTTTCAAAATAATGCGTTGACGTGACGAACATAAGGGACCTGATCAAAATGAAGCCGCTGAGAAAGATAGCCTTATATATTGGATGCAGGTGAAGCTTGCTTTCCGTGTTGGTAGTTACGGTAATTGTTACTCGGTTTTCTCAGTTGTTTAGTCAAGTAAATCTTTGCTCGCAAGTTGAAGAAAAGCTGAGCAAGCGATGAACCCATCCGCCGCTCGGGCCACGAGAAAATCAATGAGAGGTTCGAACAACTAGCGGCGCCAAGCGCTCTCGTTTGTTATTCAAGCCGAGTTCCAGCTGCGACGGCCAAAAAAAACACAACGAAATTGAATGTGTAACGGAAAAATCAACATTCTTCCCAGTGAGGCGCATATTTGCAGCCAAAAATAAATAAAAAACAGAACAAAAAACATTTAATTATCCGATCAACATTTCTTAACAAGCAGAGTCCTTCAAGCATGATCACGCTGTATGTAGAAATAATTGGACTTGAGTACAAAAAAAGGGTCAAACGTGTAATCTGTTTCCGTCGTTGCTGTAAATAAATCTGAGCGGTGTGCTTCCATAAGCGGATCTTGTGAAAAGCACCTCTTTTTTTTTTCCCTCGATGTGACCTGAAGGTAACAAGCGCGCATAAAGCATGCATCGAAAAATGTGATGCAATTTTATCATTGCGGGATTGCACAAAAGGCTGAGAGGCGGAGGGGCGATGAGCTTGTAGCTGCAGTGTTCCATCTGATGTCCACATGCACTTCTCAGATGGATTAGACCATCTTTTTTTTTTTTCTTTCCTGAGATCTGAATGTACCTGCCTGTTTCATGTTACGTGCTTTTCAGCTCTACCTGCAACTCACTGCCTTGAACCTAACTGGCTCCCGAATAGTTATGGACATCATATCATTTTTTTGGTAATATCTTAAGATGCTTAAGACTGACTCTCTCTCTCATACACACACAAAATGGCAGTTTTCTTCATCTTTCTGGCAGGAAAGCTTGATTTTTCGACCGTTTGTTACCAAACCAAACATTTTACAAGATTTTACTATTTTGGCCGGGAGGTCCAAGAAGCCGTCCACAATGACATCAGGGACTTAACCCCAGAAAAAAATCAATGTAAATTCATCACCAAAATACAAATGCCTTCAAAGTGCCTTTTCTTTTTTTTTTCTTCTTCAATTCCCTGGTATGGGTTACCGTATTTTCACGACCATAAGGCGCCATTAAAAGTTTAGTGTATGAGCCGAGTTCCAAAGCCTGACTGAGCGGGCTTCTGGCCGACGCGCTGTTTATATAGAGAAAAGGCGGGCGTAAGTGACGTCAGGCATGCGGAAGTCTGCCAATGAGTGAAGGGTGGGCGTGCCCAACAACACGGGTGCGCCGAATGGTCGTGAAAATACGGTACTTACAAAACACTGACCTCAGAAGTAGGTGGCCAAAACAACAAGCTCAACGACTGTCCGCCATTCCCTCGTCATCCCTGGTTTTTGTAGTCGTGAAGATGAAAGTAAGTGCTCCTGTCAGAATAAGTGACGAGAAGCTGACAGGCTTCTGAGGAATAACAACCGTAGGCAAAGATATGAAAGATTAATGAGCGGACACCGTCAAAAACAAATCACTCACATAAAAGCTCCGTCAACACGAGCAGCCTGACTGACTGCCCACCCCCGGCGTCAAAACACCGGTTCAAATTTTGCTGCTGTAAATTACGAATTTCTCCATCGTGAGACAAATTAAGGTTCTTCTCTTCCCTGATCTTCTCTTCTCTCAACCTGTCATCGTTCCTGCTTGCCGCACTAGATGTTGACGATGGACTCGACCACGCGGACGAAGATTTGCGCGACTGTCCGTGTTTTGATGTAACGCGTTCATTATTTGACTTGATGTTAACTATTTTGTTAAGCGCTTTGTTACAGCCGCAGCTGTTGTGAAAGCGCGATATAAATCAGCTATGTATTGTATTGTAATCAAATATATTTTACACGTGCGATTCCTGTCCACACTTTGGGGTCAAAATTAAATATCGTCCAAACTTCTCACTGTCGGCTGTGCAAGGGAAATGTCTCAAATGTCTTTCGTCTGAAGGTGAGCGCCCAGAAGACGAAGCAGAGAATGTCAATTGAATTACGATTTGAAATGAGAGGGAAGAAATTATGCAAGGTGTGAACAGTCCGTACAAAGTACAAAGCGCTAACATCAGCGAAGGACTAACTTAGGTACCTCTGTCCAGGAAAAGATGAATCGGCTGCTGGAAGTGATGAAAGCAGGGCAAAAAAAATAATAATGATAATTAGAATGGACTATTCAAGATGGCAGCACAGAAAGTCCCTGGAGTGAACGAGATTGTGTTTGCTGTAATGTCTGTAATGGGTTTAGGGTTGGGGTTAGGTGTTAGGGTTCGGGGTTGGAGTTAAGGGTTAGGTTTAGGGTTGAGGTTAGGGTTAGGGGTTCGGGTTAGTGGTTGGGTTAAGTGTTGGGGTTAGGGTTTAGGGTTAGGGGTTAGGGTGAGAAGTTAGGGTTAGGTTTAGGGTTGGGGTTAGGGTAAGGGGTTCAGGTTGGGGTTAGGCTTAGTGGTTGGGTTAAGTGTTGGGATTAGGTTTAGGGTAAGGGGTTAGGGTTTAAGGATTGGGGTTAGGTTTTAGAGTTTTGGGTTAGGGTTTAGGGTGAGGAGTTAGGGTTGGGGTTAGTGTAAGGCAGGGGTAGGGAACTCCGGTTCCTCGAGAGCCATATCCTGCCTGTTTTAGGTCCCTCCTACTCCAACACACCTGATTCAAACAATCAGCTCATCAGCAAGCTCTGTCGAGGCCTGCACAATTGAATCAGGTGTGTTGGAGTAGGGAAGAACCTAAAACAGGCAGGATATGGCTCTCAAGGAACTGGAGTTCCCTACCCCTGGTGTAAGGGGTTAGGGGTTAAGGTTAGGGTTAGGGTTAGGGGGGTTCGGGTTAGTGGTTGGGTTTAGGGGTGAGGTTTAGGCGTTTGGGTTTAGTGTTAGGGGTTAGTGTTAGAATCGCCTTCCGGGTTTAGGGGTTAGGTGTGGGTTAGGGTTAGGCCTTCGGGGTCGGGTTTATGGTTAGTGTTCGGGTGGTTTTGGATTATGCTCATGCGTTCGGGGTGGGGTTAGTTGTTGGGGTTGGGTTAGGGCTCAAGGGTAGCGGTAGGGTTAGGGGTTAGCGGGTTATAATGCCACCCCGCCCCCCCCAACTATGTTCAGTCTTCATGTCATGTCACTGTGCAGGTAGGTGATGAAGAAATATTGTATAGTGCATACGTCTCTTTGCAGGTGGGCAGTGCAGAGGTGTTCAATGTGGGCAAGATAATAGAGGTGAGCCTCCTCCACACTTTGGCTGCTGCCCACGCCGTCGCTCTCTCTGGGACACACACACACACACACACATATACACATTGATACAGACGAACACACACAGGCTGTGTTCTCTGTCAAGTTGTCTCTTGGCTGTCATGGAAACATTTTGTGATCTCATCTTCCATGTCTAACATAAGCGCCTCATGCCGTTTGTGTTGTTTTCAGGCTGGCACTCACACGCTCACGAATGATGCCAGTCACCAGCAAGTCTGTGTGCGTGCGTGCGTGCGCGTGTGTGTGTGTGTGTGTGTGTCCTTCACCCCATTGAAAATAATGGTAATCCTTTCCAGGGTCAAACCGTGGCAACATCCATTTGAGCTCAAGAAGTGGAGCTGAATGAGTTTGTAGAATCATTAAATTGTGATTCCCCTCCCCCCTTCATCTTGTGGTTGTGATTTCATAAATGATTATTTTATCAAGGTCGTCTGTCCGTGTATTTTTGAAACAAACGCAAACAATACATTAATCTTTACGAGACACTCAATCGCGCGATGTTCGCAATGCAAGACCGAGGTCGACAGTGGACAGCAGAGGGCAGTATAAGGCAAAAATGGGAGCGCCCTGAGATTGACGAAAATGGATGAATTCATCTGTTTTTATTTACTCGATGAACATATTATTACATAGAAAAAATGTTCTTGAGTTTACCTTTAATGTTTTTCCGCAGTCTAGTATTTGAAATTTTGAGTCTTTGCACATTTTCGGCAACTGTCAAAGGTGTATAATGTCTTCAGAAACAAATCGCTTCATTCACCTACAAGGTCTTTGATGGCCATAAAAGTGCGAAACAAAGTTAATTGCTGTCTTCCAAAACAATAATAAATCAACTCACCTTCTTGTGTTGATGCATGATGGGCACAGGAAGTGGATGGGGAGGACTTCTGAAGTCAAATCAACAGAATCAGTAAATGCATCACACGTTGTCTAAAAAAATGTACCCGTTGTATATTAATCGAAAGAACTATACATTATGTATTATGCACATCACGATATGCCTGGGAGGTGAGGTTCTTCACACAATGACAACAGTACAACCGTTGACTTGGCAGTGTTTCGGACATCCCATTAATGTAAAAAACAAAAATGACACAAATGGGCGTACAGTGGTACCTTTACTTACGAAACTAATTAGTACTCGATGAAATTTCCCAACTAGAACATTTTGTAAGTAGAGATGCGTTTTCCATGTAAATGCCCTAATTGGTTCCAACACCTTTCACCTTTCATATCTTGAAATTTCTTTCGTAATAAGCAGCAATATTTTCCCGTTGAGACGTTTCATAACTTGAAAATTTCGTATGAAGAGACGTTGTTCGTAAGTAGAGGTACCACTGTAACGTGTATTTCGTAGGACTCCGACGATATGTTTTTCCGCTCAATAAAGGTTGTGATACACTACATTTGATGAACTTAAACAGTTTGTTTTCAACGCTGAGAATGATTTACCATCCCAAACATACGAAAATAGGCTCAATTCATCATCTCCTTCGTGTGACGATTCTTTCATGTTTTTGGCTAGACACCCCAACAATATACGTCATGTGAACATTGCTTGTTCCCATCAAGGGCAACAAAACAACAATGTGGGAATTACAGGAGCGTAATTGGACGACATTGACAGACACGCAGGAGAAAGCGAGAAGCTAATTAAACGGAGCGGTCCGACACATTTGGATGCTGACCAACAGGCTCAGGTATAATACACGGATTGATGAGCAGCCACTTTTCCCCCAACAAGCCTCACAATGAATCCTCTCGCCTGGTAAGTAATTAGGATGTGAACACATGGTGCTGATCGAGCCACTCGCAGAGGCTGAGGGAAGCGTTACTGTCATTGTTTTGTGTTGATTAGTGTTGTTGATTAGGCGTTTCTAGCCGAAAATAACGACCATGTATAGTAAGGCGTTTTTAGCCGAAAAAAACGACCATGTATAGTAAGGCGTTTTAGCGAAAAAGCGACCATGTATAGTGGCGTTTTAGCGAAAAAGCGACCATGTATAGTAATGCGTTTTTAGCGAAAAACGACCATGTATAGTAAGGCGTTTTTAGCGAAAAAACGACCATGTATAGTAAGGCGTTTTAGCGAAAAGCGGCCATGTATAGTAAGGCGTTTTTAGCGACAAAAGCGACCATGTATAGTAAGGCGTTTTAGCGAAAAACGACCATGTATAGTAAGCGTTTTTAGCGAAAAAACGACCATGTATAGTAAGGCGTTTTTAGCTGAAAAAGCGACCATGTATAATAAGCGTTTTAGCGAAAAAGCGACCATGTATAGTAAGGCGTTTTAGCGAAAAAACGACCATGTATAGTAAGGCGTTTTAGCGAAAAAGCGACCATGTATAGTAAGGCGTTTTAGCGAAAAACGACCATGTATAGTAAGGCGTTTTTAGCGAAAAAAGCGACCATGTATAGTAAGGCGTTTTTAGCGAAAAAAGCGACCATGTATAGTAAGGCGTTTTTAGCTAAAAAAGCGGTCATTTATAGTAAGGCGTTTTAGCGAAAAACGACCATGTATAGTAAGGCGTTTTAGCGAAAAAATGACCATGTATAGTAAGGCGTTTTTAGCCGAGAAAAACGACCATGTATAGTGAGGCGTTTTTAGCCGAAAAAAACGGCCATGTATAGTGATGTGTTTTTAGCCGAAAAAAACGGCCATGTATAATAAGGCGTTTTTAGCCGAAAAAAACGAACAAGTATAGTAATGCGTTTTTAGGCGAAAAAGCGACCATGTATAGTAAGGCGTTTTAGCGAAAAAGCGACCATGAATAGTAAGGCGTTTTAGCCAAAAAACGACCATGTATAGTAAGGCGTTTTTAGCGAAAAAACGACCATGTATAGTAAGGCGTTTTTAGCTGAAAAAACGACCATGTATAGTAAGGCGTTTTTAGCCGAAAAAAACGACCATGTATAGTAAGGCTTTTTTAGCCGAAAAAACGACCATGTATAGTAAGGCGTTTTTAGCCGAAAAAAACGACCATGTATAGTAAGGCGTTTCTAGCCGAAAAACGACCATGTATAGTAAGGCGTTTTTAGCTGAAAAAACGACCATGTATAGTAAGGCTTTTTGAGCCAAAAAACGACCATGTATAGTAAGGCGTTTTTAGCCGAAAAAAACGACCATGTATAGTAAGGCGTTTTTAGCCGAGAAAAACGACCATGTATAGTAAGGCGTTTTAGCTGAAAAAACGACCATGTATAGTAAGGCGTTTTTAGCGAAAAAAACGACCATGTATAGTGATGCGTTTTAGCGAAAAAACGACCATGTATAGTAAGGCGTTTTAGCGAAAAAGCGACCATGTATAGTAAGGCGTTTTTAGCGAAAAACGACCATGTATAGTAAGGCGTTTTTAGCGAAAAAACGACCATGTATAGTAAGGCGTTTTTAGCGAAAAAGCGACCATGTATAGTAAGGCGTTTTTAGCGAAAAAACGACCATGTATAGTAAGGCGTTTTTAGCTGAAAAAACGACCATGTATAGTAAGGCGTTTTTGGCGAAAAAGCGACCATGTATAGTAAGGCGTTTTTAGCGATAAAAGCGACCATGTATAGTAAGGCGTTTTTAGCGAAAAAAGCGACCATGTATAGTAAGGCGTTTTAGCCAAAAAAGCGACCATGTATAGTAAGGCGTTTTTAGCGAAAAAACGACCATGTATAGTAAGGCGTTTTTAGCGAAAAAAGCGACCATGTATAGTAAGGCGTTTTTAGCGAAAAACGACCATGTATAGTAAGGCGTTTTAGCGAAAAAGCGACCATGTATAGTAAGGCGTTTTAGCTGAAAAAACGACCATGTATAGTAAGGCGTTTTTAGCGAAAAAACGACCATGTATAGTAAGGCGTTTTTAGCGAAAAAGCGACCATGTATAGTAAGGCGTTTTTAGCGAAAAAGCGACCATGTATAGTAAGGCGTTTTTAGCGAAAAAACGACCATGTATAGTAAGGCGTTTTTAGCGAAAAAACGACCATGTATAGTAAGGCGTTTTTAGCGAAAAAGCGACCATGTATAGTAAGGCGTTTTAGCGAAAAAAGCGACCATGTATAGTAAGGCGTTTTTAGCGAAAAAACGACCATGTATAGTAAGGCGTTTTAGCTGAAAAAACGACCATGTATAGTAAGGCGTTTTAGCGAAAAAACGACCATGTATAGTAAGGCGTTTTTAGCGAAAAAGCGACCATGTATAGTAAGGCGTTTTTAGCGAAAAAGCGACCATGTATAGTAAGGCGTTTTAGCGAAAAAACGACCATGTATAGTAAGGCGTTTTTAGCGAAAAAGCGACCATGTATAGTAAGGCGTTTTTAGCGAAAAAACGACCATGTATAGTAAGGCGTTTTTAGCGAAAAAGCGACCATGTATAGTAAGGCGTTTTTAGCGAAAAAACGACCATGTATAGTAAGGCGTTTTTAGCGAAAAAACGACCATGTATAGTAAGGCGTTTTTAGCGAAAAAACGATGTATATGGCGTTTTTAGCGAAAAAACGACCATGTATAGTAAGGCGTTTTTAGCGAAAAAGCGACCATGTATAGTAAGGCGTTTTTAGCGAAAAAGCGACCATGTATAGTAAGGCGTTTTTAGCGAAAAAGCGACCATGTATAGTAAGGCGTTTTTAGCGAAAAAGCGACCATGTATAGTAAGGCGTTTTTAGCGAAAAAGCGACCATGTATAGTAAGGCGTTTTTAGCGAAAAAGCGACCATGTATAGTAAGGCGTTTTTAGCGAAAAAGCGACCATGTATAGTAAGGCGTTTTGGCGAAAAAGCGACCATGTATAGTAAGGCGTTTTTAGCGAAAAAACGACCATGTATAGTAAGGCGTTTTAGCGAAAAAGCGACCATGTATAGTAAGGCGTTTTTAGCGAAAAAACGACCATGTATAGTAAGGCGTTTTAGCGAAAAACGACCATGTATAGTAAGGCGTTTTTAGCGAAAAAACGACCATGTATAGTAAGGCGTTTTTAGCGAAAAACGACCATGTATAGTAAGGCGTTTTAGCGAAAAAACGACCATGTATAGTAAGGCGTTTTTAGCGAAAAAACGACCATGTATAGTAAGGCGTTTTTAGCGAAAAAACGACCATGTATAGTAAGGCGTTTTTAGCGAAAAAAGCGACCATGTATAGTAAGGCGTTTTTAGCGAAAAACGACCATGTATAGTAAGGCGTTTTAGCGAAAAAACGACCATGTATAGTAAAGCGTTTTTAGCGAAAAAGCGACCATGTATAGTAAGGCGTTTTTAGCGAAAAAGCGACCATGTATAGTAAGGCGTTTTTAGCGAAAAAAGCGACCATGTATAGTAAGGCGTTTTTAGCGAAAAAGCGACCATGTATAGTAAGGCGTTTTTGGCGAAAAAAGCGACCATGTATAGTAAGGCGTTTTTGGCGAAAAAAGCGACCATGTATAGTAAGGCGTTTTTAGCGAAAAAAGCGACCATGTATAGTAAAGCGTTTTTAGCGAAAAAGCGACCATGTATAGTAAAGCGTTTTTAGCGAAAAAAGCGACCATGTATAGTAAGGCGTTTTTAGCGAAAAAAGCGACCATGTATAGTAAGGCGTTTTTAGCGAAAAAAGCGACCATGTATAGTAAGGCGTTTTTAGCGAAAAAGCGACCATGTATAGTAAGGCGTTTTTAGCGAAAAAGCGACCATGTATAGTAAGGCGTTTTTAGCGAAAAACGACCATGTATAGTAAGGCGTTTTTAGCGAAAAAGCGACCATGTATAGTAAGGCGTTTTAGCGAAAAACGACCATGTATAGTAAGGCGTTTTAGCGAAAAAAGCGACCATGTATAGTAAGGCGTTTTAGCGAAAAAAGCGACCATGTATAGTAAGGCGTTTTAGCGAAAAACGACCATGTATAGTAAGGCGTTTTAGCGAAAAAACGACCATGTATAGTAAGGCGTTTTAGCGAAAAAAGCGACCATGTATAGTAAGGCGTTTTAGCGAAAAAGCGACCATGTATAGTAAGGCGTTTTAGCGAAAAAAGCGACCATGTATAGTAAGGCGTTTTAGCGAAAAAAGCGACCATGTATAGTAAGGCGTTTTTAGCGAAAAAAGCGACCATGTATAGTAAGGCGTTTTTAGCGAAAAAACGACCATGTATAGTAAGGCGTTTTTAGCGAAAAAACGACCATGTATAGTAAGGCGTTTTTAGCGAAAAAGCGACCATGTATAGTAAGGCGTTTTTAGCGAAAAAACGACCATGTATAGTAAGGCGTTTTTAGCGAAAAAACGACCATGTATAGTAAGGCGTTTTTAGCGAAAAAACGACCATGTATAGTAAGGCGTTTTTAGCGAAAAAACGACCATGTATAGTAAGGCGTTTTTAGCGAAAAAACGACCATGTATAGTAAGGCGTTTTTAGCGAAAAAAGCGACCATGTATAGTAAGGCGTTTTTAGCGAAAAAAGCGACCATGTATAGTAAGGCGTTTTTAGCGAAAAAACGACCATGTATAGTAAGGCGTTTTTAGCGAAAAAAGCGACCATGTATAGTAAGGCGTTTTTAGCGAAAAAAGCGACCATGTATAGTAAGGCGTTTTTAGCGAAAAAGCGACCATGTATAGTAAGGCGTTTTTAGCGAAAAAAGCGACCATGTATAGTAAGGCGTTTTTAGCGAAAAAGCGACCATGTATAGTAAGGCGTTTTTAGCGAAAAAGCGACCATGTATAGTAAGGCGTTTTTAGCGAAAAAAGCGACCATGTATAGTAAGGCGTTTTTAGCGAAAAAGCGACCATGTATAGTAAGGCGTTTTTAGCGAAAAAAGCGACCATGTATAGTAAGGCGTTTTTAGCGAAAAAAGCGACCATGTATAGTAAGGCGTTTTTAGCGAAAAAAGCGACCATGTATAGTAAGGCGTTTTTAGCGAAAAAAGCGACCATGTATAGTAAGGCGTTTTTAGCGAAAAAAGCGACCATGTATAGTAAGGCGTTTTTAGCGAAAAAAGCGACCATGTATAGTAAGGCGTTTTTAGCGAAAAAAGCGACCATGTATAGTAAGGCGTTTTTAGCGAAAAAAGCGACCATGTATAGTAAGGCGTTTTTAGCGAAAAAAGCGACCATGTATAGTAAGGCGTTTTTAGCGAAAAAAGCGACCATGTATAGTAAGCGTTTTTAGCGAAAAAACGACCATGTATAGTAAGGCGTTTTTAGCGAAAAAACGACCATGTATAGTAAGGCGTTTTTAGCGAAAAAACGACCATGTATAGTAAGGCGTTTTAGCGAAAAAACGACCATGTATAGTAAGGCGTTTTTAGCGAAAAAACGACCATGTATAGTAAGGCGTTTTTAGCGAAAAAACGACCATGTATAGTAAGGCGTTTTTAGCGAAAAAAGCGACCATGTATAGTAAGGCGTTTTTAGCGAAAAAACGACCATGTATAGTAAGGCGTTTTTAGCGAAAAAAGCGACCATGTATAGTAAGGCGTTTTTAGCGAAAAAAACGACCATGTATAGTAAGGCGTTTTTAGCGAAAAAAGCGACCATGTATAGTAAGGCGTTTTTAGCGAAAAAAGCGACCATGTATAGTAAGGCGTTTTTAGCGAAAAAACGACCATGTATAGTAAGGCGTTTTTAGCGAAAAACGACCATGTATAGTAAGGCGTTTTTAGCGAAAAAACGACCATGTATAGTAAGGCGTTTTTAGCGAAAAAACGACCATGTATAGTAAGGCGTTTTTAGCGAAAAAGCGACCATGTATAGTAAGGCGTTTTTAGCGAAAAAAGCGACCATGTATAGTAAGGCGTTTTTAGCGAAAAAAGCGACCATGTATAGTAAGGCGTTTTTAGCGAAAAAAGCGACCATGTATAGTAAGGCGTTTTTAGCGAAAAAAGCGACCATGTATAGTAAGGCGTTTTTAGCGAAAAAAGCGACCATGTATAGTAAGGCGTTTTTAGCGAAAAAACGACCATGTATAGTAAGGCGTTTTTAGCGAAAAAAGCGACCATGTATAGTAAGGCGTTTTTAGCGAAAAAAGCGACCATGTATAGTAAGGCGTTTTTAGCGAAAAAAGCGACCATGTATAGTAAGGCGTTTTTAGCGAAAAAACGACCATGTATAGTAAGGCGTTTTTAGCGAAAAAACGACCATGTATAGTAAGGCGTTTTTAGCGAAAAAACGACCATGTATAGTAAGGCGTTTTTAGCGAAAAACGACCATGTATAGTAAGGCGTTTTTAGCGAAAAAACGACCATGTATAGTAAGGCGTTTTTAGCGAAAAAACGACCATGTATAGTAAGGCGTTTTAGCGAAAAAACGACCATGTATAGTAAGGCGTTTTTAGCGAAAAACGACCATGTATAGTAAGGCGTTTTTAGCCAAAAAACGACCATGGTAAGGCGTTTTTAGCGAAAAGCGCGACCACTATAGTATGGCGTTTTTAAAAAGCGCCTTACTATACATGGCGTTTTTAGCGAAAAAAGCGCCTTACTATACATGGTCGTTTTTTAGCTAAAGCGCCTTACTATACATTAGTTTTTTAGCTAAAAACGCCTTACTATACGAAAAACGCATGTATACTACATGGTCGTTTTTCGCAAAAAAGCGCCTTACTATACATGGTCGTTTTTTCGCTAAAAGCGCCTTACTACATGGTCGTTTTTCGCTAAAAGCGCCTACTATACATGGTCGTTTTTTCGCCAAAAGCGCCTTACTATACATGGTCGCTTTTTTCGACTAAAAACGCCTTACTATACATGGTCGTTTTTAGGCTAAAACGCCTACTATACATGGTCGTTTTTTCGCTAAAAACGCTTACTATACATGGTCGTTTTCGGCTAAAACGCCTTACTATACATGGTCGTTTTTTCGACTAAAACGCCTTACTATACATGGTCGTTTTTTCGCTAAAAACGCCTTACTATACATGGTCGTTTTTCGCCTAAAAACGCCTTACTATACATGGTCGTTTTTTCGGCTAAAACGCCTTACTATACATGGTCGCTTTTTTCGCTAAAAAAACGCCTTACTATACATGGTCGTTTTTCGCTAAAAACGCCTTACTATACATGGTCGTTTTTTCGGCTAAAAACGCCTTACTATACATGGTCGTTTTTCGCTAAAAGCGCTTACTATACATGGGTCGTTTTCGACTAAAACGCTTACTATACATGGTCGTTTTCGACTAAAAGCGCCTTACTATACATGGTCGCTTTTTCGACTAAAAACGCCTTACTATACATGGTCGTTTTTCGACTAAAACGCCTTACTATACATGGTCGCTTTTTCGCTAAAAACGCCTTACTATACATGGTCGTTTTTTTCGCTAAAACGCCTTACTATACATGGTCGTTTTTTCGCTAAAGCGCCTTACTATACATGGTCGTTTTTCGCTACTAAACGCGCTTACTAAATACATGGTCGTTTTTTCGCTAAAGCTTACTATACATGGTCGTTTTTTCGACTAAAAACGCCTTACTATACATGGTCGTTTTTTCGCTAAAACGCTTACTATACATGGTCGTTTTTTCGCTAAAAGCGCATTACTATACATGGTCGTTTTTCGCTTTTACTATACATGGTCGTTTTTTTCGCTAAAAACGCTTTATACATGGTCGTTTTTTCGACTAAAACGCCTTACTATACATGGTCGTTTTTCGACTAAAATACGCCTTTCTCGGCTACTATACATGGTCGTTTTTCGCTAAAAGCGCCTTACTATACATGGTCGTTTTTCGACTAAAAAGCGCTTACTATACATGGTCGTTTTTCGCTAAAAACGCCTTACTATACATGGTCGCTTTTTCGCTAAAACGCTTACTATACATGGTCGTTTTTCGCTAAAGCGCCTACTATACATGGTCGCGTTTTCGCTAAAAACGCCTTACTATACATGGTCGTTTTTTTCGCTAAAAACGCATTACTATACATGGTCGTTTTTTTCGCTAAAAACGCCTTACTATACATGGTCGTTTTCGCTAAAACGCTTACTATACATGGTCGTTTCGCCAAAAACGCCTTACTATACATGGTCGTTTTTTCGCTAAAACGCCTTACTATACATGGTCGTTTTTTCGACTAAAAACGCTTTTACCATCTTACTATACATGGTCGTTTTTCGCTAAAAACATATTACTATACATGGTCGTTTTTTCGCTAAAAGCGCTTACTATACATGGTCGTTTTTTCGCTAAAAACGCATTACTATACATGGTCGTTTTTTCGCTAAAAGCGCCTTACTATACATGGTCGTTTTTTCGCTAAAAACGCATTACTATACATGGTCGTTTTTCGCTAAAGCGCATTACTATACATGGTCGTTTTTCGCTAAAACGCCTTTACTATACATGGTCGTTTTTTTTCGCTAAAAACGCTTACTATACATGGTCGTTTTTAGCGCTAAAAACGCCTTACTACATGGTCGTTTTTCGCGCTAAAAGCGCTTACTATACATGGTCGTTTTTTCGCTAAAAACGCTTACTATACATGGTCGTTTTTCGCTAAAAACGCCTACTATACATGGTCGTTTTCACGCTAAAAACGCTTACTATACATGGTCGTTTTTCGCTAAAAACGCCTTACTATACATGGTCGTTTTTTCGCTAAAACGCTTTACTATACATGGTCGTTTTTCGCTAAAAACGCTTACTATACATGGTCGTTTTTCGCTAAAAACGCGCTTACTATACATGGTCGTTTTTTTCGACTAAAGCGCCTTACTATACATGGTCGTTTTTCGCTAAAAACGCTACTATACATGGTCGTTTTTCGCTAAAAACGCCTTACTATACATGGTCGTTTTTTCGCTAAAAACGCCTTACTATACATGGTCGTTTTTTTCGCTAAAAACGCTTACTATACATGGTCGCTTTTTTTCGACTAAAAAGCGCTTACTATACATGGTCGTTTTTTCGACTAAAGCGCTTACTATACATGGTCGTTTTTCGACTAAAGCGCTTTACTATACATGGTCGTTTTCGACTCGCTTACTAAACGCCTTACTATACATGGTCGTTTTTCGCTAAAAATGCTACTAAAACGCTTTTTTAAAACGCTTACTATACATGGTCGTTTTCGACTAAAAACGCCTTACTATACATGGTCGTTTTTCGCTAAAAGCGCCTTACTATACATGGTCGTTTTTCGCTAAAACGCCTTACTATACATGGTCGGTTTTCGACTAAAGCGCTTACTATACATGGTCGTTTTTTCGCTAAAAGCATTACTACTACATGGTCGCTTTTTCGCTAAAACGCCTTACTATACATGGTCGTTTTTTCGCTAAAAACGCCTTACTATACATGGTCGTTTTTTCGCTAAAAACGCCTTACTATACATGGTCGCTTTTTCGCTAAAAACGCCTTACTATACATGGTCGCTTTTTTTCGCTAAAAGCGCCTTACTATACATGGTCGTTTTTCGACTAAAACGCTTACTATACATGGTCGTTTTTCGACAAAACGCTTACTATACATGGTCGCTTTTTTAAAACGCCTTACTATACATGGTCGTTTTTCGCCAAAAACGCCTTACTATACATGGTCGTTTTTCGACTAAAAGCGCTTACTATACATGGTCGTTTTTCGACTAAAAACGCCTTACTATACATGGTCGCTTTTTTCGCTAAAAGCGCTTTACTATACATGGTCGTTTTTCGCTAAAACGCCTTACTATACATGGTCGCTTTTTTCGCTAAACGCTTACTATACATGGTCGTTTTTTCGACTAAAAACGCTTTACTATACATGGTCGTTTTTTCGACTAAAACGCCTTACTATACATGGTCGTTTTCGGCTAAAAACGCTTACTATACATGGTCGTTTTTCGATTAAACGCTTACTATACATGGTCGCTTTTTTCGACTAAAAACGCCTTACTATACATGGTCGCTTTTTCGGCTTACTATACATGGTTTTTTCGACTAAAAACGCCTACTATACATGGTCGTTTTCGCTAAAACGCGCTTACTATACATGGTCGTTTTTCGCTAAAAACGCGCTACTATACATGGTCGTTTTTTCGACTAAAGCGCCTTACTATACATGGTCGTTTTCGCTTAAAACGCTTACTATACATGGTCGTTTTTCGCCTAAAACGCCTACTATACATGGTCGTTTTTCGACTAAACGCTTACTACTACATGGTCGTTTTTTCGCTAAAAACGCCTTACTATACATGGTCGTTTTTTCGAAAACGCTTACTATACATGGTCGTTTTTTCGCCAAAAACGCCTTACTATACATGGTCGTTTTTTCGGCTAAAACGCTACTATACATGGTCGTTTTTCGCCAAAAAGCCTTACTATACATGGTCGTTTTTTTCGACTAAACGCTACTATACATGGTCGTTTTCGACTAAAAGCGCCTTACTATATGGTGGCGTTTTTCGACAAAAACGCCTTACTATACATGGTCGTTTTTCGACTAAAACGCCTTACTATACATGGTCGTTTTTTCGATAAAAGCGCTTACTATACATGGTCGTTTTTCGACCAAAACGCTTACTATACATGGTCGCTTTTTCGGCTAAAAGCGCTTACTATACATGGTCGTTTTCGACTAAAACGCTTACTATACATGGTCGTTTTCGACTAAAACGCGCCTATACATGGTCGTTTTCGCTAAAGCCTTACTGGTACATGATCGTTTTTTCGACTAAACGCTTACTATACATGGTCGCGTTTTCGCTAAAGCGCCGCTATACCATGATCGTCGCTTTTTCGACAAAAGCGCTTACTATACATGGTCGTTTTTCGCCAAAGCGCCTTACTATACATGGTCGTTTTTTCGACTAAAAACGCTTACTATACATGGTCGTTTTCGACTAAAAGCGCTACTATACATGGTCGTTTTTTCGACCGCTATACTATACATGGTCGTTTTCGCCAAAATGCGCTTACTATACATGGTCGTTTTTCGACCAAACGCCTTACTATACATGGTCGCTGTTTTCGCTAAAAACGCTAACTATACACTAAAACGCCTTACTATACATGGTCGTTTTCGACCAAAACGTCGCATGGTCGTTTTCGCTAAAAACGCCTTACTATACATGGTCGCTTTTAACCAAAGCGCTTTACTATACATGGTCGTTTTTCGACAAAACGCTATACTATACATGTTTTTTCGACCAAAGCGCCTTACTATACATGGTCGTTTTCGACTAAAAACGCCTTACTATACATGGTCGTTTTTTCGCTAAAACTTACTATACATGGTCGCTTTTTTCGACTAAAACGCGCCTTACTATACATGGTCGTTTTTTCGACTAAAACGCCTTACTATACATGGTCGTTTTTCGACTAAAAACGCCTTACTATACATGGTCGTTTTTCGCTAAAACGCCTTACTATACATGGTCGTTTTTCGCCAAAAAACGCCTTACTATACATGGTCGTTTTCGCTAAAAACGCCTTACTATACATGGTCGTTTTTTCGCGCTACTTACTATACATGGTCGCGTTTTCGCTAAAAACGCTTACTATACATGGTCGTTTTTCGACTAAAAACGCCTTACTATACATGGTCGTTTTTTCGCGCCTACTATACATGGTCGACTAAAAAACGCTTTTTTTTTTGACTAAAACGCCTTACTATACATGGTCGTTTTTCGCTAAAACGCCTTACTATACATGGTCGCTTTTTCGCTAAAAAACGCTTACTATACATGGTCGTTTTCGCTAAAAACGCTTACTATACATGGTCGTTTTTTCTAAGCAAACTAAAAACGCTTACTATACATGGTCGTTACTATCGCTAAAAACGCCTTACTATACATGGTCGCTTTTCGACTAATACCAACGCTAAAAACGCCTTACTATACATGGTCGTTTTTACGCTAAAAACGCCTTACTATACATGAGTCGTCGTTTTTCGCTAAAAAACGCCTTACTATACATGCTATGCAGAGAGGCTGAAAAACCAGTTCTCTGCTAACGACTCTGCATCTGTGTGGAATGGCCTGAAAGCAATCACAAACTATAGAACGCCATCCCCCAAACAGTGAACAATAAGGGTCTTGCTGATGAACTAAACACGTTTTCTGCAGATTTGAAAAGGACACCCCCATTTCCCACACTCACCCACCTCTACCAGATACTACTCTATCTACCCCCCACCCTCTTTTTCTCCACTACAGATCCACGAACAGGACGTGAGACGGCTCTTCAAGCAGCAGAAGATCAAGAAAGCTGCGGGGCCCGACAAAGTGTCCCCTCCTGCCTGAAAGTCTGCGCTGACCAGCTGGCTCCGGTCTTCACACAAATCTTCAACAGATCCCTGGAGCTGTGTGAGGTCCCCATCCTGCTTCAAACAGTCTACCATCATCCCAGTTCCCAAGAAATCGGCAACATCGGAACTGAGCGACTACAGGCCTGTCGCTCTGGCGTCTGTGGTCATGAAGTCCTTTGAGCGCCTTGTGCTGAACCACCTAAAGAACGTCACCGGACCCCTGCTGGACCCTCTTCAGTTTGCCTACCGGGCAAACAGGTCTGTGGAGGACGCCAGTCAACATAGGTCTGCACTACATCCTCGAGCACCTCGACAGCACAGGGACCTACGCAAGGATCCTGTTTGTGGATTTCAGCTCTGCGTTCAACACCATCATACCGGAACTCCTCACCCCAAACTCCTCCACCTCGGTGTGTCCCCTACGATCTGCCAGTGGATCCTCAGCTTCCTGACGGGACGGACACAACAGGTGAGACTGGGAGCGACAACATCATCAACACGCACCACTAGCACTGGAGCCCCACAGGGATGTGTCCTCTCTCCACTGCTCTTCTCCCTCTACACAAACGACTGCACCTCAACAAGTCCAGCTGTCAAACTCATAAAGTTCGCAGACGACACCACGGTCATCGGTCTCATCAAAGGCGGCGACGAGTCTGCGTGCCGACAACAAGTGGAGCAGCTGGAGCTTTGGTGCAGCCGACCTAACCTCGGGCTGAACACGCTCAAGGCGGTAGAGATGATCGTGGACTTCAGGAAACATCCTTCTCCAGAGTTGCCCCTCACACTATCCAACTGCCCTGTGTCAACCGTCGAGACCTTCAAGTTCCTGGGAATCACAGTCTCCCAGGACATGAAGTGGGAAGTCAACACCATCTCCATCCTGAAAAGGGCCCAGCAGAGGATGTACTTCCTGAGGCTGCTGAGGAAGCATGGCCTGCCACAGGAGGTGCTACGTCAGTTCTACCACGGCAGTCATCGAATCAATCCTGTGTTCTTCCATCACGGTTTGGTTTGGGGCCGCCACAAAGAAGGACAAAATCCGACTTCAGCGGACAATTAGGGCGGCGGAAAAAATCATTGGCACCGCCCTACCCACTCTTGAGGACTTGCACACCGCAAGAATCAAGACAAAGGGCACGGAAAATCCTCCTGGATCCCCGCATCCTGCCCACCACCTTTTCCAGTTACTCCCCTCAGGCAGGCGCTACAGATCCATGCGCACCAAATCCAGCAGACACTTGAACAGCTTCTTCCCTCTAGCCATTAACTCCTAAACAGTCACTGACGTAGTCACTCTTCTTGTGCAACAAATATTGTATCTCTCTAAAATGGTTCAATGATTTTCTGCACCAACTGTACAAACTGTAATAGTATTGTATTCTACCACTGATCACTTTAGCTCTGCTTGAAAACTATGGTTCACTTACATTATGAAATGTCCTTCCATACCAATTTGTCATGTTCTTGTTTATGATGATACTAATGCAGCGTGTATACGGAGACAAATTCCTTGTGTGTTCTACATACTTGGCCAATAAAGATGATTCTGATTCTGATTCTGATGGTCGTTTTCGATAAAAACGCCTTACTATACATGGTCGTTTTTAGGCTAAAAGCGCCTTACTATACATGGTCGTTTTTCGCAAAAAACGCCTTACTATACATGGTCGTTTTTCGAAAACGCCTTACTATACATGGTCGTTTTTCGCCAAAAGCCTTACTATACATGGTCGTTTTTCGCCAAAAACGCCTTACTATACATGGTCGTTTTTTCGCCTTAATAATGGTTCGCCTTACTATACATGGTCGTTTTTTCGCTAAAAACGCCTTACTATACATGGTCGTTTTTTCGCCAAAACGCCTTACTATACATGGTCGTTTTTCGCCAAAACGCCTTACTATACATGGTCGTTTTTTCGCCAAAACGCCTTACTATACATGGTCGTTTTTTCGCCAAAACGCCTTACTATACATGGTCGTTTTTTTAAAACGCCTTACTATACATGGTCGTTTTTTCGCTAAAACGCCTTACTATACATGGTCGTTTTTTAAAACGCCTTACTATACATGGTCGTTTTTCGCGGCAAAAACGCCTTACTATACATGGTCGTTTTTAAAAAACGCCTTACTATACATGGTCGTTTTTTCGCTAAAACGCCTTACTATACATGGTCGTTTTTTCGCTAAAAACGCCTTACTATACATGGTCGTTTTTTCGCCTAAAACGCCTTACTATACATGGTCGTTTTTTTCGGCCAAAAACGCCTTACTATACATGGTCGTTTTTTTCTGGCCAAAAACGCCTTACTATACATGGTCGTTTTTTCGCCAAAACGCCTTACTATACATGGTCGTTTTTTCGCCAAAAACGCCTTACTATACATGGTCGTTTTTCGCTAAAAACGCCTTACTATACATGGTCGTTTTTCGCCAAAAACGCCTTACTATACATGGTCGTTTTTTCGCTAAAAACGCCTTACTATACATGGTCGTTTTTTCGCTAAAAACGCCTTACTATACATGGTCGTTTTTTCGCTAAAAACGCCTTACTATACATGGTCGTTTTTTCGCCAAAACGCCTTACTATACATGGTCGTTTTTTCGCCAAAACGCCTTACTATACATGGTCGCTTTTTTCGCCAAAACGCCTTACTATACATGGTCGCTTTTTTCGCCAAAACGCCTTACTATACATGGTCGTTTTTTCGCTAAAACGCCTTACTATACATGGTCGCTTTTTTCGCTAAAAACGCCTTACTATACATGGTCGCTTTTTTCGCCAAAACGCCTTACTATACATGGTCGCTTTTTTCGCCAAAACGCCTTACTATACATGGTCGTTTTTTTTTCGCTAAAAACGCCTTACTATACATGGTCGCTTTTTTCGCTAAAAACGCCTTACTATACATGGTCGTTTTTTCGCTAAAAACGCCTTACTATACATGGTCGTTTTTTCGCTAAAACGCCTTACTATACATGGTCGTTTTTCGCTAAAAACGCCTTACTATACATGGTCGTTTTTCGCTAAAAACGCCTTACTATACATGGTCGTTTTTCGCTAAAAACGCCTTACTATACATGGTCGTTTTTTCGCTAAAAACGCCTTACTATACATGGTCGTTTTTTCGCTAAAAACGCCTTACTATACATGGTCGTTTTTCGCTAAAAACGCCTTACTATACATGGTCGTTTTTTCGCTAAAAACGCCTTACTATACATGGTCGTTTTTTCGCTAAAAACGCCTTACTATACATGGTCGCTTTTTCGCTAAAAACGCCTTACTATACATGGTCGTTTTTTCGCTAAAAACGCCTTACTATACATGGTCGTTTTTCGCTAAAAACGCCTTACTATACATGGTCGTTTTTCGCTAAAAACGCCTTACTATACATGGTCGTTTTTCGCTAAAAACGCCTTACTATACATGGTCGTTTTTCGCTAAAAACGCCTTACTATACATGGTCGTTTTTCGCTAAAAACGCCTTACTATACATGGTCGTTTTTTCGCTAAAAACGCCTTACTATACATGGTCGTTTTTTCGCTAAAACGCCTTACTATACATGGTCGTTTTTCGCTAAAAACGCCTTACTATACATGGTCGTTTTTTCGCTAAAAACGCCTTACTATACATGGTCGTTTTTTCGCTAAAAACGCCTTACTATACATGGTCGTTTTTTCGCTAAAAACGCCTTACTATACATGGTCGTTTTTTCGCTAAAAACGCCTTACTATACATGGTCGTTTTTTCGCTAAAAACGCCTTACTATACATGGTCGTTTTTTCGCTAAAAACGCCTTACTATACATGGTCGTTTTTTCGCTAAAAACGCCTTACTATACATGGTCGTTTTTTCGCTAAAAACGCCTTACTATACATGGTCGTTTTTTCGCTAAAAACGCCTTACTATACATGGTCGTTTTTTCGCTAAAAACGCCTTACTATACATGGTCGTTTTTTCGCTAAAAACGCCTTACTATACATGGTCGTTTTTTCGCTAAAACGCCTTACTATACATGGTCGTTTTTTCGCCAAAACGCCTTACTATACATGGTCGTTTTTTCGCCAAAACGCCTTACTATACATGGTCGTTTTTTCGCCAAAACGCCTTACTATACATGGTCGTTTTTTCGCCAAAACGCCTTACTATACATGGTCGTTTTTTCGCCAAAACGCCTTACTATACATGGTCGTTTTTCGCCAAAAACGCCTTACTATACATGGTCGTTTTTCGCTAAAAACGCCTTACTATACATGGTCGTTTTTTCGCTAAAAACGCCTTACTATACATGGTCGTTTTTTCGCTAAAACGCCTTACTATACATGGTCGTTTTTTCGCCAAAAACGCCTTACTATACATGGTCGTTTTTTCGCTAAAAACGCCTTACTATACATGGTCGTTTTTTTCGCCAAAAACGCCTTACTATACATGGTCGTTTTTTCGCTAAAAACGCCTTACTATACATGGTCGTTTTTTCGCCAAAAACGCCTTACTATACATGGTCGTTTTTTCGCTAAAAACGCCTTACTATACATGGTCGCTTTTTCGCTAAAAACGCCTTACTATACATGGTCGTTTTTTCGCTAAAAACGCCTTACTATACATGGTCGTTTTTTCGCTAAAAACGCCTTACTATACATGGTCGTTTTTTCGCTAAAAACGCCTTACTATACATGGTCGTTTTTTTCGGCTAAAAACGCCTTACTATACATGGTCGTTTTTTCGCTAAAAACGCCTTACTATACATGGTCGTTTTTTCGCTAAAAACGCCTTACTATACATGGTCGTTTTTTCGCTAAAAACGCCTTACTATACATGGTCGTTTTTTCGCTAAAAACGCCTTACTATACATGGTCGTTTTTTCGCTAAAAACGCCTTACTATACATGGTCGTTTTTTCGCCAAAAACGCCTTACTATACATGGTCGCTTTTTTCGCCAAAAACGCCTTACTATACATGGTCGCTTTTTTCGCCAAAACGCCTTACTATACATGGTCGTTTTTTCGCCAAAACGCCTTACTATACATGGTCGTTTTTTCGCCAAAAACGCCTTACTATACATGGTCGCTTTTTTCGCCAAAACGCCTTACTATACATGGTCGCTTTTTTCGCCAAAACGCCTTACTATACATGGTCGCTTTTTTCGCCAAAACGCCTTACTATACATGGTCGTTTTTCGCCAAAACGCCTTACTATACATGGTCGTTTTTCGCCAAAACGCCTTACTATACATGGTCGCTTTTTTCGCTAAAAACGCCTTACTATACATGGTCGTTTTTTCGCTAAAAACGCCTTACTATACATGGTCGTTTTTTCGCTAAAAACGCCTTACTATACATGGTCGCTTTTTTCGCTAAAAACGCCTTACTATACATGGTCGCTTTTTTCGCTAAAAACGCCTTACTATACATGGTCGTTTTTTCGCTAAAAACGCCTTACTATACATGGTCGCTTTTTTCGCTAAAAACGCCTTACTATACATGGTCGCTTTTTTCGCTAAAAACGCCTTACTATACATGGTCGCTTTTTTCGCTAAAACGCCTTACTATACATGGTCGCTTTTTTCGCTAAAAACGCCTTACTATACATGGTCGCTTTTTCGCTAAAACGCCTTACTATACATGGTCGCTTTTTCGCTAAAAACGCCTTACTATACATGGTCGCTTTTTCGCTAAAACGCCTTACTATACATGGTCGTTTTTTCGCTAAAACGCCTTACTATACATGGTCGTTTTTTCGCTAAAAACGCCTTACTATACATGGTCGTTTTTTCGCTAAAAACGCCTTACTATACATGGTCGTTTTTCGCTAAAAACGCCTTACTATACATGGTCGCTTTTTTCGCTAAAAACGCCTTACTATACATGGTCGTTTTTCGCTAAAAACGCCTTACTATACATGGTCGCTTTTTTCGCTAAAACGCCTTACTATACATGGTCGTTTTTTCGCTAAAACGCCTTACTATACATGGTCGCTTTTTTCGCTAAAAACGCCTTACTATACATGGTCGTTTTTTCGCTAAAACGCCTTACTATACATGGTCGTTTTTCGCTAAAACGCCTTACTATACATGGTCGCTTTTTCGCTAAAAACGCCTTACTATACATGGTCGTTTTTCGCTAAAAACGCCTTACTATACATGGTCGCTTTTTCGCTAAAAACGCCTTACTATACATGGTCGCTTTTTCGCTAAAAACGCCTTACTATACATGGTCGCTTTTTCGCTAAAAACGCCTTACTATACATGGTCGTTTTTCGCTAAAAACGCCTTACTATACATGGTCGCTTTTTTCGCTAAAAACGCCTTACTATACATGGTCGTTTTTTCGCTAAAACGCCTTACTATACATGGTCGCTTTTTTCGCTAAAAACGCCTTACTATACATGGTCGTTTTTCGCTAAAAACGCCTTACTATACATGGTCGTTTTTCGCTAAAAACGCCTTACTATACATGGTCGTTTTTTCGCTAAAAACGCCTTACTATACATGGTCGTTTTTCGCTAAAAACGCCTTACTATACATGGTCGTTTTTCGCTAAAACGCCTTACTATACATGGTCGCTTTTTCGCTAAAAACGCCTTACTATACATGGTCGCTTTTTCGCTAAAAACGCCTTACTATACATGGTCGTTTTTCGCTAAAAACGCCTTACTATACATGGTCGCTTTTTCGCTAAAAACGCCTTACTATACATGGTCGCTTTTTTCGCTAAAAACGCCTTACTATACATGGTCGTTTTTCGCTAAAAACGCCTTACTATACATGGTCGCTTTTTCGCTAAAAACGCCTTACTATACATGGTCGCTTTTTCGCTAAAAACGCCTTACTATACATGGTCGCTTTTTCGCTAAAAACGCCTTACTATACATGGTCGCTTTTTTCGCTAAAAACGCCTTACTATACATGGTCGCTTTTTTTCGCTAAAAACGCCTTACTATACATGGTCGTTTTTTCGCTAAAAACGCCTTACTATACATGGTCGCTTTTTCGCTAAAAACGCCTTACTATACATGGTCGTTTTTTCGCTAAAAACGCCTTACTATACATGGTCGTTTTTCGCTAAAAACGCCTTACTATACATGGTCGCTTTTTTCGCTAAAACGCCTTACTATACATGGTCGTTTTTTCGCTAAAACGCCTTACTATACATGGTCGCTTTTTCGCTAAAACGCATTACTATACATGGTCGTTTTTCGCTAAAACGCCTTACTATACATGGTCGCTTTTTCGCTAAAAACGCCTTACTATACATGGTCGTTTTTTCGCTAAAAACGCCTTACTATACATGGTCGCTTTTTCGCTAAAAACGCCTTACTATACATGGTCGCTTTTTCGCTAAAAACGCCTTACTATACATGGTCGTTTTTCGCTAAAACGCCTTACTATACATGGTCGCTTTTTTCGCTAAAACGCCTTACTATACATGGTCGTTTTTTCGCTAAAACGCCTTACTATACATGGTCGCTTTTTCGCTAAAACGCCTTACTATACATGGTCGCTTTTTCGCTAAAAACGCCTTACTATACATGGTCGCTTTTTCGCCAAAACGCCTTACTATACATGGTCGCTTTTTCGCTAAAACGCCTTACTATACATGGTCGCTTTTTCGCTAAAACGCCTTACTATACATGGTCGCTTTTTCGCTAAAAACGCCTTACTATACATGGTCGCTTTTTCGCTAAAACGCCTTACTATACATGGTCGTTTTTTCGCTAAAAACGCCTTACTATACATGGTCGCTTTTTTCGCTAAAAACGCTTTACTATACATGGTCGCTTTTTTCGCTAAAAACGCCTTACTATACATGGTCGTTTTTTCGCTAAAAACGCCTTACTATACATGGTCGTTTTTCGCCAAAAACGCCTTACTATACATGGTCGCTTTTTTCGCTAAAACGCCTTACTATACATGGTCGTTTTTTCGCTAAAAACGCCTTACTATACATGGTCGTTTTTTTCGGCTAAAAACGCCTTACTATACATGGTCGTTTTTTTCGGCTAAAAACGCCTTACTATACATGGTCGGTTTTTTTCGTCGAAAAACGCCTTACTATACAGTACATGGTCTTTTTTTTGTCGAAAAACGCCTTCCTAAACAGTACATGGTCTTTTTTTTCTTGTTAAAATGCCTTCCTATGCATGGTCGTTTTTTTCGGCCCAAAAATGCCTTACTATACATCAGGGGTGTAAAACATACGGCCAGAACTGGCCCGCAAGGAGGCTTGATCAGGCCCGCAGGATAATTTAAAAGTGAAAAAATGCACAAAAGACACCGAATGAATTATTTTAATAAGGTGCAATTCGTGGAAGATCCGCTAGAGGGACACACTGTGGAAAAATGCACAAAAGACACGGAATGAATATTTTTAATAAGGTGCAGTTCGTGGAGGATCCGCTAGAGGGACACACTGTTTTCATCAGAGGAAAAGAACATTGTTTGATCAGAGAAGAAGACTACAGAAGCCTCAGTCTGTCATTGAGACAGACACAACACAGCAGACGCTATCAAGGACGTGAATACTTTATTCTTTACACATATTATAGCACTCTCCTGAGTTTGTCAGGTGTGGGCAGGGATTACAAAAAAAAAACACCATACTGGTAGTCTTTGCAGTTTGTGTGAATAAACACAACTATAGGTCACTATAATGAGGAAAAATAGTCATTAGAACCCCGAATAATTCTTTTCTGATGTTGATGATGAAGTGTATGCCTCATATAGCCCTTTTTTTAAATGTAATGATGTTTACATGAAACGAACTCGTAATAGAACAAATAGCAGATTATCCGCGTTAAACCCAAATTAAATTAAATTACACTGAGCGATGGCGCCACCTCCTGGTTTCCGATGTCAACACATGGTAGAACGCAATGAATTAGCCCCCCCCCACCCAACAAATAAAAATAAAATAAAGCTTGCAGGGGGTCACCGGTTCATGTGCGTGACGTAATTATCACGTCAGAAGATTGCATTTATATGTCGTAATGGAGGCGATTAATAAGGATGGCCTGGAAGATAAATAAAGCTGGCACTGACTTATTTTTCCCCATGGATTCATTGCCTGTTGCCGTGGCAACTGTGTCCCGCTTAACATTTCTTTTCCGGGCAGGTTTCTCCATTACGTCTTTAAGTGTCAGTCTTTGTGGGTCCAAATTGTCTGCAATGGAGTATTTTGTTCACACGAGTACAGTTAGTATACTTAAATCCTGCTTTAGTTTAACAGTACATTATGCAACTGAAAATAATATCATTTATTTAATTCCAATTCTTCATTAAGAAACAAATAGAGACCCATAAATAGCTGCAATTGACCCCCCTGTAAAAAAAAGTGATTGCCTGTAGATACCCTAAAATGGCAGCAAATGACAACTTTTACTTATACAGTCTACAGGAATTCATTTTACAAATAATAGAGAGCAAGTCAAATTAACTGAGTAAAGCTGACAAGATATCTTTAGCTTGATGAAGTTCATCAAACAAATTAGTTAAAGCCCAATTAGATTAGTCCAATAACCTAATATTAGCTGGATGATATCAATGTGATAAAGATGGCAAATTAACTTTCGTGTGATAAAGGTTAATTGAATTAGTTTGACTTGGTTTAGTTAGCCTGAATAGCCTAGTCAGATAAATTTAGCTGGATAACTCCAGCCTTGTTAAATTAGCCTAATTTGAATCGTCAGATAAAGTTAACAGGATAACTTGAGCCTGGGTAGAGTTCCAGATAACATTAACTTTTGTTAGCGTTATTAGGTTAGCCAGATAAATTTGGCCAATGACATTTTGCCTGGTTTGATTAGCCAGACAAAGTTTAGTGGAAACCTCTAGGCTGATTGTCAACCTTGTTCGATTAGCCAGTAAAAGTTAGCTAAATAAGGTTTGCTGTGTGTTAAGTCAGTCGAACGCATTTGGTAAAGTTATTTGAATGTATTGGTTAAAACGTGGGCTGAATGCTAAAACATAGCATTTTCCTCATAATGCCACGGGGTACTGACTTTACAAATAGATTCGATTTACTTCATCAATACGTTCAAACAACATCAGCCAGTCAAAAGTGTTGACTCCACATTGGCAGTTCGAGACTCATGAAATCTTGTGGCGCTCTGCCACAATAGTCAGTGTGCCGCGGCCCACAGCCGTATGAAGTTAGCCAGATGAAGTTGGCACGAGCTTGTTGGGCGTCAACCTGGAATAAATTTGACCACAAAGCTTAAGGTCTAATCAAAAAGTTGGAAAAGTCAGACAGATAGAGTAAGCTTCTCATTCCATACAAATAAAACAAATCCAAACAACAGCCTGACTCAGCTAGCCACATGTTAGCCTCTATCTGACCTGTTTACAAAAGCTTTCAAGAGCAGAATATAAATGAATGGTATTGTATAAACACATTTACTGGAGTCCTAATGGAGTACCGCTGCTAACCGAATTTCTCACAACAGTATTTTGGGGCTTCAAATGTCGCCTTTCCTCATCACACCAAACTACAATTTGTGGTAAACACCAAACTGCTTGTCATTTGTGGCATAAAAACAAGTCACATAGAAATCCATCTGAGTGCTGATTCTTACTTGTGAATACAACGACTCTTGAGCATACAAGTCTTCTGTGCAGGAAGCAGAGTGAGGCTGACCAAAAAAAAAAAAAAAGCCCACAGTTATGCAGCGTGCTGGGTTGTGGTGTTCATCTTGTTCCAGAGGCTCCACCCCACTCGTCTGGAAGCTGTTGACTTTTTGTCCAGATGTGCGCCTCATCTCTTTATAATGAGCCACAATCAAACACAGAGGAGTGTAGAAACAACACAACCTCGACCACATAGGAAGCAGCAGGCACACGCTGTCAAAATGAAAGTGACATAACAAAGATTTGGCTCGGATTATGGAAGATAATGCTTGTTCAGAGAGGGAGGAAATAGTTAATTCTGTTTTCACCTTAAGAGTCAAAACTCGGCCCACCATCACATCTCGAGGGCGCTGCGGCCTCTTTCCACTTTGCTCAGCGTAATTTGCAGCCGACCAACAAAGTTGTCGGGTTGGTGATGCGGTATCGTGCGTAGTATCGCAGCATTTTTCAAGGAACAGTACAGGCAAGTAGAGACATATTGTCCCTATATTTAGGTACTATATATTTCTTTAAACGATTTTAGCTACGCGAGAGTTCAAACTATTAGAACCAGCCTCCAACCACAATAAGAATAAATATAACTACCGGTACTCACTATAACATATTTGTTTGTGAATCCAACAAGTTAGTCCTAAAAGCCAAACAAGTGTGCGAGACCATTCCTACAAGTGACATTTTGGGCCACAATTTCTTTCCTCAAATTGCTTCCCTGTCCACAATTTGGGAACATTTGAAAAGATTGCGCAGGTGTCTTTGACTTGGTCACGGTCCATAACTCGCACACATGTGCGACAAAACACAGGGGCCTGCTAATGAAACATAGCAAACATCTTTGACTTATAGGGTTTTGGGAGGGGGGATGAGGGGGTGGGGGCTTTTTTGGCCCATCTTATGCCCCCGCTGTTTCCTTTGTATGTGCAAGTGGACCGAACACACACAGCCCCCCCAAAAAAGCTTCATGATGAATCTACTGTCAGTAAGGAATGTTGCTTCTTTCTCTAAATTAAAAAAAAAACAAAGCGAGTGGATGGGGCTCCAAACGCCTCACAGTTGACCTCACTAAAGTCTTATTAGCTGAGCACAGGCTGGCGAGGGGCTTCTCTTTGCAGATGATCTGATGCTTTGTAAATCACATCGACTGTTAGAGCGGTGCACGATGATGTAATGGCCTTGCTTGCTACAGGAAAGAGCAGAGGTTCGGAACGGGCCATCTCCGGATATTTTTTTCCAATACGACCAGACCAATTTTTGCATTATTTTCATGAGGACTTTAGGACAATTATTATTCAGAGTCTCAAAAAAGTATTTATTCTTCTGTGGTTAAAACTTTTTTTTTGAAAGCTATGCAACTTTACGCTTGAACAATTGTCACTTGACATTCCCCCATTTTTATTTTGCTTTAAAAATGACTGTGCTCATAATATTACACCTTTCTATCAAACAAATTACTTTACATTTACAATATTGTGACTTTTTTTTCTTGCAGATTTCCACACACGTTACAACTTCTTGGTTTGAAAAATGACTTTTTCCAAATTAAGGAAATTTGCGTAGAATTCAATCACTGCCACAAATTTTTGGCAGATAAAAAGTCAAAAGATTAAAAGTCTGTGACTTTTTTCTAATCCAAAAATATTTTGTCTCTTCTGACTTAAAGGTAGATTTTTTTAGATAAAAGCTGTCATATTATATTCTAAATAGGATTTTTCTTTTCTGGATTAAAAAAAGGGTATTTTTTGCAAGAAAAACTCACAGTATTAATTTTCACGAGATTGCCAGATTTTTGCCGAAAAAGATGGCACTGTTTTCATGGAATCTCCTGTCTTTTTGAAAAGTCAGACTTTATCATAAGGCAATTACGAGTTTTGAATAGATAAAGCAAGATTCAATTCCAGTCTTGTAATATTACGACTTTTATGGCTTCGTCCTCGTAGTATTATTTTTATCTCGAAAAGAAAAACGGTAGTTTTTTTCTTGCTACCAAAAAAAGATGAGAGGGAAAAAAAAGCTGGAAAACTCAACGATGAATGTTTGTCCTTTTATGAGAAGGCGGAGTGTTTTTTCCCCCCATACGCTGCTGCGTCCAAGTCGTGTTACATAACCAAGCCGCCGTTTCACATCCTTATGTGGAGCTCCGTTTGGGTCATGCGCTCAACAAAGTGACATTAAAGTCCAAACTGAGGCTAACTTGTGACGTTTATGTCACATTTCACTTTAACCGCGACACTTCGCGGTGACTTTAAAATGACTGAAGTAGACGCTTAACCTCGGGATGGGTAGCGGAACGAGCCGCGTGACGAAAGTTGCACCTGTGGGCTTCGGCGAGGCGAAGCCGGCTAAAAACGTCTCTTCTTCGGTCGCTTCGTCGAAACGCGACGCCTTCGACGCTTTGAGGGTCCACTCCCGCCGCCGAGCTCCGCTGGACTGCCACAGCGCCGGCCACGACTCGGGGCTCTCCGGGGACGACGACGACGACGCGGACGCCGAGCTGGGCGGCTTCGACGAGGCTGGAGCGGCGGTTCGCCCTAAGGGGAAGAAGAACCAGGCGGCGTCCAAGAAGGCATTCATGAGGTGCAGGACGTACGGACTGTGTCACTTCAGGAGCGCGGAGGAAGATGAGCAGCAGCAGCAGGGGGCGTCCTCCACCTCCTCCACCCCTTCCTCCACCACCTCCGGCCTCGGTGGGGCACAGGGGCCACATGGCTCCCGGGGCGCAGGAAACAACCGGAACAGGAGCCATCACGCCTTCGCACCTCCGCCTCAGGTAAGGACTGCTTCCTTTTATGAAGTAGACCTGTACGGTCGAAGTGCTCAAGTTTGGTCCTCGAGAGCCCCCTATGCAGCCTGTTTTAGATGTTTCCCTCCTTCAACAGGCCTGATTTAAATGCTGAGGATCGTTACTAGGCACCGCTTAGGGTTAAGATCAAGGGATGTCATTCATATTTGTCAACTGAGGGAAGTTTAAGCCTTTTGAGACTTTTCCGGAAGTGCCGCTGCATGTCACATTCCAAAATGACTAAAATACATAAACTTTTTTTCAAGCCTAAAACTTGAGGAAAAGTTGGGCGTTTATTGAATGCAAAAAGAGAAAATGCAATGATGATCCGACGCAGCTCGAAGATCGTGTCACTTGGAATCTAAAAAAACTGAAACCACGTGACACAATTCTGTCTTTGCTTCCTGGTCAGTGTTCTACTCAGGCCTTCATGACGAGAAGACCAACAGAAGAAGATGGCGCCTTATCCCAAACACAGGCGTAAGTTTAATACTCACGTCACTCGTGTCACTCTCCACTCGACTGTATCCTCTTCGGCTGACACTGACAGCAGTGCTACCGCAACTGGCAAGAGCGCCTGGCTCTTGTTGCTGTCTGTGATGCTCAGAGGATGTCACTGTAAAAAAGGTTCAAACCTTAGGTGGTTTATCCTCTTCTTTGCTCACTGTGGATAACTCCGCTTCACTTTGGTCACAGGATTTTGTTTTGCTATGCTTGTTCTGAAACGAGTCTGGACATGCGCAGTAAAATGTTGAAAGTATCCACTTCATGAGAAACACTACAAACGTTCATGATATGTTAAGCTTTTTGATTATTTTTCAGCATCATTATCATTGCATTTTATTATAAAAATATCTGTACCTCATGTCATGTAATTTAAAAAAATGTCATATTTGTTTAAACAGTCATTACAATTTGACAGTACACAATGAATATAATCTGTGGGGAAAAAAATCAGCCATCAGTGGTCCAATGTTGGGCCTCTAATATACAATACATGAAACCACCACGCCCGTGAAAAAACAACCAGAGACAGATAATGTGTCGCATGATGTGAAATGCTTTTTTTGTTTTTGCAGTTACGTGTTGCAATGACAAATGTTTTGATTTTTGTTTCTCCTCTGTTATCAGCACTTTTGGCCACAGCATGCCCCCCCTCGCCACACCAGTCATCCTGTACGACGGCTCTGAGGAAGAACTGATGGACACCATTGAGAGGGAATTTAGTTGACCCCCTCACCTCTACTTAACGCTAAGTTCGTTGTTTGTCGTGTTTTGTTTTGTTTTGTTTTTTTGCACAGGCAGACACACACTTAGCCAACTTCTACTGTTCCGCTCGCCTTACTGTTGTGTGCTTTTGGAATCAGGAGGCTAACGTATAACCATTCTGTTGATCATAAAAAAATAATATTTGCGGAGTAGCATTTGAGGCACATTTTGGATGTGCTGCTAAGGAAATGAAGTCTTGCAGCATGTACGGCGAAGCGCGAGGGATTTTTTTTTTTTTAATCATTATTGAGGCCAAGCGGCTAAAAGGAAGGCGTGGACTGCTCGCCGTGTTTATTTCAGGTTTCCTTCCTGACCACAGTTAAGGCAGCACTTCTCCACCCCTTGAAGAAAGGAATGTGTGCCAAAAAATGCCTCCTAATTGGAGCCATCGCTTCTGTTTAGGTTTGAACCATTGGGCTGTGCTGGCACCTAGTGGTGAAAAAAAACAAGAGATTTTTTAGAAAATCTATTACATGAAAAAAGTTATTACAAGGATAAAATAACGTGTGAGGACAAGCAGTTTGGTAAATAAATGAATGAATGTTTCGTTAAGCCATACTTCAAGTTAAAACCATTTTCAAGAAGTGTTACCAGTAAGTCATAATATAGATTTATTCATGTAATGTTACAACATTATTTTTGTATTTGAGTATGAATACTTGTTTTATATTCAGTTCACCTTTTTTCTTGTATTATTACAACTTTCTTACTGTAGTGACTATTTTTTTCCCCTCATAATAGTAAGCCTTTTTTTCCCCATGTTATTCCTGTATTTCCACATCTTTTTTTCCCCCTTTAATTCTTCTTTCTTTGCATTGAGCACCTCATTTGCCTCAGCCCTAATTAACAACCGGTGAGTTTCCACCAGAATCAGATAGTGAGCTTCTTCCGAAAATGTAAAGTGTGACTCGACCATATTTTCACGTGCCATTTAATCATCATCATGACAGCGGGCAGCCAGCACGAGATCATTTCACATTTGTGCAATAATAAAAAATATAATTCCTGACATGTATTTGAAGACAAATAAGACACATTTGCTCTCCCACGTTCAAGGCTAAATGTTAAAAATAAATCACAGAACTATATTTCAATTAAAAAAAACAATAATACTAATAAACTGCATTGTTGTTGGCATTCAGAAAACTTGCGTGTGCTGTTTCTTTGAAGCCCTGTAGAAAGACATTCTCCTCCTCACTGATGCGCACAGTTTGGGAGGAAGAAGTGGAAGCTGCTTTCGGAGCGCGTCATACTCGCGTGCGT
Organism: Hippocampus mohnikei; assembly: GCA_026261675.1. NCBI lineage: Eukaryota > Metazoa > Chordata > Actinopteri > Syngnathiformes > Syngnathidae > Hippocampus > Hippocampus mohnikei. The sequence goes on from JAKGUB010000521.1 coordinate 6,168,665, forward strand.
TCTTTGCTATGTAGTCCTCGCAAATTCTGTGGGCAGCATAAAAAGCGTCATTTTTCATGTCCACGTAAGGGACGGAACAAAAGATAATATACAGTGAACCTTCGACATTCGTGGGGGGTTAGCAACTGCGCCCTGCCGCCAATAGCAAAGCTCCGCAAGCAACGGACGCACCCCTTGAAAAGGGTTTTGAACTACCAACGGATGCCACACAATGGGGGGCAAAAGACCACTGCTGTTTTACTGAAGCAGCCTTTGAGAAGTTGATAAAATTTGAATGAAATGAACGGAAATAATTGTGTTGATAGCTGAATGTGTGTGTGTGTGTGTGTGTGGTGGTGGGGGGGGGGGGGGTCAACCAAGCAATGGCTAAAGCTGGAACGTTTTTTGTCAATGTAACACATATTATAGTTTACCTGAAGAGTGGGTATGGCGCCATCTGGAAGACGAGTGCATCATTACAGTGGCCCTGTACACAGCGACAATGGCTTTGCTTTTATTCTCTTTTACGAATCAACATGTTGTTCATGAAGGCACAAGTCGGAAGAAACTCAAAGCAGGACCTCTGTCTGTATGTATGTAAAATGGCAACTAGAAACTCAATTGCATCATAGCCTCTTGACCCAACCATATCCAATTGAATTGGAATCCCACAGAACATTCTACTTCACTTACACCATTTTTGGTAAAAAAAAAAAAAAAAACATTTTTTAAATGGCAATTTGCTTTTAACCAACACTGTTGAAATATAGTGTATATTCTTCCTACGAAATGGCAAAAATAAAGTGAACATAAGTAAGAATCCATTACTGACTGACAATTACCAGTAGATGTGCATAACTTATTTTTCCATAGCTAAATGCATCTTGTGTCATATTTCTCAACACTTGCTAAATTGAAGCAGTGTATGTCATAACATAGCCATTTGTGGTTTCTTTTTGACTTCCGGGTTGAGTGAACGCTGGCGCGTTTGGCTGCCGCTGCTCAACCCGTATTGTTTTGTATTGTTTTGTATTGTTTTGTGTTTTTTGTTATTGTAAAGTGTCCTTGGGTGTCTTGAAAGGCGCTTATAAATAAAATGTATTATTATTATTATTACTTGCCCCAAATATTTTCGTATTGTTGGTACTTACAGTGTCAACAAGGAGGATGTAATCACAGCTGCCTCCAAACACGATGACATCAGAGTCCTTGCCTGGACAAGCCGTGTGCCATAACCTTAAAACACACAAGATGATTTTTTTTTCCAAGCATAACATTTGTGAATCATGCTTAAAGCAACTCGTAGTGCGCCAAAACTGCTACCTTGGTTTGTTCTTAAAGGGATGCTCCACTTCGCCCCATGTCTTTGTCTCCACATCGAAGAGCCAACCGTCACCTGGTAATGCAGCGACAAAAATGATAAGGAATCACAAAAGTGTGGAAAATGCTGCCTTGGGATGAATTCTCCATTGGTGTTTCCCCCCCAAAATGTTTTGGGTTTTTTCCTCAAAAAACATTGATCAGCTGTTGCTGTAAACGTGCTTACTCATAGGTTTGCAGTCCACACTGAGACCTCCAAATAAAAACAAGCTGCTGTCTGACGCCGCTGTGAGCGAATGCCATGACCTCCCCACTGGAACGCTGGACACAGGGACTCTGGACAAAAATCATTTTCAGCACGGTGACTTTATAGGGATCCCTGTTAAAGAGCGACATGTCACAGTGACTCACATTTCTGACCATGTCCGAGAGTCAAGGTCCAAGCAGTGAATGTCATTTTTTCGGGTTTCCTGCATTCATGACAAAAAAAATGAAGATGTTGGAACCAATCGCGTTTTATCTCCAAGGTAAGACTACTGCTGGAAAAAACGGCTCACACCTTAACTCTCCCGCCACAAATGTAGCCTCGATTTCCGAGCATGGCGCAGGCCTGGGCCGCTCGGGGGGCCGGAGTGCGGCCGTGTGTTTGAGGTTGACCCCAACTGGACTGCGTGGGGTCAAATATGTGAACCTCGTTGTTCCATCCCCACATGACGCCCTAAAACAAGACACAAGACCAAAAACATCTGAGGAATTCTTAGCTCTGGAAAACACACGGAGACACACACACACACACACACACACATACACGTTCATTGAATCTACTCTTGAAATTACCTCCGATATATCATCTACAATGAAGCTCCTGTTTCTTCTGTCCACTTCTGCCACCAATTTGTGACCATATCCTCCGAAGTAGATGATCCTAAAGCACATTTTTTTTTAAATTAATACTGGATGGATGCAGACATTAAAATATTGAATCTGAAGAAGCCACCTTTCTTCACTGTGCCTACCTTCCTTTGTGAACCCAGCAGGACAGTTTGTCTCGAGGCGACGGTGCGGAACCGACGCGGTGCACGACTTTGGTCCATGCGTAATGATCACCTGTCAGCTTCACGCGATAGATCTGTTGACAAGTCACACAATAAATGTATTACCTTCGTCTTTCTGGTTTATTTTAAGATATAAGATAAGATAAGAAAACCTTTATTTGTCTCACAAGGGAGAAATTCGCAATTTACAGCAGCAAGGATGGATATACAGCTTTGACTTTCTTATGAGGTGTCAAAATAATGAGGTTGCGGTATAATAATAATAAGAACAATCACAAAAATAAGGTGTGTGAGCACAAGCACGAAAACCTGGCATTTGCACAGAGGTGTAGAGACTTTTGATACCCATTGCAAAGTATTGTGACATCGACTTATAAATTTCACCTGATTGGTCTGACCGTTGTCATCACAACCTCCAAATATGTACATGTGACCATTTAGGGAACAGCTGCAGCTCCCTGACATGGAGGGCGGGACTTCGCCTGTCATGTGGAACACCTGCCTTTGAGAAGAGGAAAAAAATGATGTGGCTGAGTGATTCACTCAATTCATTTTTCACAGCAGTAACAAAATGTGTCAGGTCATAGGGCTGGGCAATCTGGCCTAACAGCCATTATCCTGGTCTTAATTAAATCCCTTTCTGGTAATGGTCGATATCACAATATAAATGTATTAAATGTAAAAATTATAATAAGAGTATCTGAGTTACATACTGTAGTCCCTAAGCAAAGTTTTAATTGATTAAAAAAATAAGAATGTTCAAAGCTGTCCATAATGTTACAGTTGCCAATGATGGGATTAGATTGAAAATTAAAGTTTCTGATGAACAGTTGGGCCTACTACGCTACTGTAGTTTAATGTCGGCACTGTGATACTTTGAGAGCCGAGTATTTTCTTGGGGGTGGTACTTGATGTAAAAAGATTGAAAACCACTCTAGCTGCATGACAATCCGGAAGGTTAGATGACCCTGAAAACATTGAGTGCTGCTTTAATGAAGGTGTTATATTATCGTTTGAGTCTAGAACAATATTTTGAAACTACAACTTGGAAATCAGAGGACTGTGTTTGATTTGAGAGTTCCACGATACAGATGTAACATTCTTACCATGCGCCTTGTACCAGGTCATACACCCAGAATTCATCACTGGGGAGGAACACTTCATCGTCATCAACAGACTGTGGAGAACAGCATGACTTAGTGACATCAAGTGAGCATGAGTTCATATCAAATGAGAGAAAATGAACAAAACTTTGTGATGAGCGTGAATGTGTTTTCATGCATTTTATTTAAAGGAGACATTATATTGACTATTTCAAAGTTTGCCGGTATTTTAATAACATGTCTGACGTGCTAGTGTCAAAACAGCCCAAGTATCAAGAATTACAGCAAACTCCACACCTTTGGGGCACATGCAGTCGGTCACTCTGGTTATCTGAACTCAAAATGTTTCTCTTTGCTCTCTGTATTTGTTAATGCTTGTGTCTTGTCCAGGGAAGCCACCATGTCAAATTCCCATTACACTTGGTTTTATAAATATTTGTTAAAACAATACTAATTGTGGAATTATTAGATAGCGTATGTGCAGCGAACTGTTGACAAAAGAAAAAAAGAAAGGAATAATTCCCCTGAGGAAAGTGCATATTGTAACCTGCGCCTCAAGTTACCATGTAGCCGCCCCACACATACAGCAGGTCGCCCTCCACCACCGCTGTATGTCCGCTGCGTTCTCGGGCCACGAGATCCAAGCGGCTTTCGAACAACGACGATTCCATGACAGCCAGGTGGCTAAATATAAACAGCGACCATGAGTCAAACAAAAATATTATCCATAGGGGGTGGGGAGGACTATGCTGGAGTTGAGCGACGGCTAAACGAACAAATACACCTCCATCTTGTCGTCTTACCGCGAAAGTTCGTCTGTATACAGACGCGAACAAGCCAAATGGCTAACATTGTAAAATAGACGAAACGAAATAACAGCATCTACACTGAGCAGGTGTTAACAATAAAATACTTAAAACGAAGCTAATAGATCATTTTACCGTTTATTCTCATGTTATTGAAGCCGGAATGTCTCGAAGTCGTAACATAACATCGCCGTCTGTCGTCCCTGACACACCATCTGAATAACAACCTCAAAATACACGCAATATCCGGTGCAATTCTTATTCAAAATAAGATATCCGTGCACTTATTTTCTAAATAAAATGTCACAAATGGCGTACATGCACGAAATACTGGACAAATACTGGACAGTGGTTCATACAATAAAATACAATACAATAAATCCTGATTTATATAGTTAAATACTGGATTAGGAGTTGAATTCCTTCCATTTGGGCACATGCCAACTTAAAACAAATAGTAGAGATCAACGTAATCCGTAACAGAGAGAGGAGATAATAAACCATGCATCTTTAATCACACTTTTTCTTTTAAAGTAAGGCAAAACATATATAAGAGTGAATCATGTCTAATGCACAGAATATATGTTTTTTTGTGAGCACATACATACAGTTTGGCATGCATCTAGAAGCAAACCGGTTGCTTTTGTGCCGGATATTTGCCAGTGATGATTCCACATGTAGGATTAGTTTGGTGCAAGTGGTTATCTTGCGCAACCAAACAAATCTTCCTTCTGTAAAAGGCATTATTACACCATATTACTAACAGCGGTTATGTTACTTCATCCGTAATAATTTGGTAAAAGCCGCTTTTAAACATTGATATACAATATACCTCAATTACTCTATCTGGTTGTCAGTGTGTGACGTCGTTATTTTAGAATGTTGTTTGACATAATTGGAATATATTGTTGCTGTTGTGCGATTTAAAATATATTTGTGTAAGTGGCAAAGCAAAGTAAGCCATTGATGAATACTGCAGATATTATACATTAATACAATTAAATTAATAAGATAAAGGTGTCAGTCACTTTAATGTCACCAATAGGCAGATTAACTATGATGATCTGTTCTTAACATGTGAGCTGTCGAGATTTCAATTTTGATACTATTTCTCTCATTGCAGTAAAATTAACTGTTCGGTGCAATGAAATCAGTTTATAGCTGCTCTGTTAGAGGCATAAAATGAAAACAGGAAACAGTCAAATAAAATAAATCGTCTTAAAATATATGCTGTATATACGACATACACAGGTCATTAATAAATAAATGAAATTCAAATGAAATGCTCTTACAGAAAAACTGCCTGGTAAGAGGAAATCTACAGCACAGAGGCCGGCCAGCCAATCAGGAGCCAGTAGGCTAAGTGAGCCCCCCCAGCCAATCGGCTGCAAGGAGGCTCCTCGCCCTCCCCTCCGTGAGACGAGACAGACTCACATCCGTCATCACTGATGAATGGAGCCGCACCAGGGACACATCGTAATCGGAGGCGAGCCGCAAGCGGCCATGAAAGGACGACAAAAGACCCCCCAGGATGAAGACCACGCCGAGGACATCCTACAGCTCCGTCCACACTCGCCTCCATCCTCCTCCTCCTCATCTCACTCCCCTCTATCGGCCATGCCAGCTTCGGCGTCCGCCCTCCTGGCTCTGGCCTCGCCAGCCACCCGTCGCTCCATCTCCATGGGTGACTTCCGGAGGGTGACGGGCGCCATGCTCGCCGCTTCCGAGCCGAAGTCCACCTCGGCCACGGCGCCGTCCTCCAAACTGGTGACGCCGAGCTCCAGCATGGAGTTCGAAGCGGCTCGCCGGCGCCTCCTGGAGGTGGAGGAGCGCCAGCGGGTCGTACGGGAGATGGAGCGGCGATTGGAGGAGCTCCGGGAGGTGTTTGTACGCTCCGAGCAGGAGGTGGTTCTGCATGGGGAGCGGCTGGCCCGGATGTCGGGCGCCGCCCAGCAAAGCGAAATCTACGTGGCCGAGGGCAGCCAGCGTCTGAAGAAGGGACTCAAGTTCAAGAAGCACCGGCCCACCATTGTGTTCTCCTCCATGCTGGGACTCCGAACGTGCCTGCCTTGGCCTGTGAAGCTCAAGTAAGGCAGAAGAACATGAACCGTCTTCCACCATCTGCGTGTATGCTTGTTTGCTCTTGTATCCTGAGGCTGGTCCTTCGGGTGTTTGGAGTGCCTGCACAAAGGAGCTCGGGAGTCAGTCAATCCAAGTGATGCTCTTCCTCGTTGTCATGGAAACCTTGCTGCTTTCTTTTTCAACACTGACGCCAGAATGGGAAGAGACTGCATGGATGAGTCACGTATGATGGGATTCACAACGGCTGAGTGTACAGTGAACCCCTGGTTATCCGTTTATATTCCATGTGTTTTATTTATGTTCCAGATCCACCCGAGATAGGTGAAAAAACACAACGAAGAGCAACCATATAAAAATAATTTTCAGATTAAAATGATTTCTCCCCTCCCACACACTACAACATATTTAAACTCATTAAAACACACTTCTGAAAGTATAACAATGTAGTATAAATAAGAATTAAATATGAGCAGTACGATGTTTTCGATCAAACATGCACACCTGTGTCACACACAGGCTAATAGAATTTAGTGTAGATATTCCGGCAATTATACCGTAGCCCTTCAAACAGTCCAACTTTATCACACATGGAGCTACATCACATACAACATAAAAACTATTTCAGCATTTTATTAACACTAAAAACCGGGGACCCCTCTCAATTCGCGGGAGACAGATCTAGACCGGAAAATGAATCATGAAAATCAGTTTATACTTAATGCCCCTTGATATGCATTGAACATTTGAATTTAAGACGTTGATAAACCGCCAACCTGTCTCCCACGAAAAATGGAGCTTGCACTCCCCAAAATAATTTGGAAAAATATCGACAAACAGGTGAATCCAAAGCATAAACAATGTGTAATAAATGTTACTAGCTTAATGCTAACATACTAAACTAGCATAATTTGTGCGGTTTAAACACACAATGCGCAGCATGACCACACAACAAAGTAGCCGACAATATTACTCACACGCATATATATATATATATATATTCTTTGTGCTTAGTAGGAGACCTTCTCTGCTTCTTCTTCTCTTGGACACTTGATGACCAGGGGCCTAATCAATGACTCCGACCCTCCTGACCCCCACCCTTTGCACAGCCCTGACTGCGATATAACAGGGGTTCACTGTATTGGAAAAACGCAAACTCAAGACATCTTTAGAATAGGACCTAGCAACAGAGACAAAAGATGTGCCTTAAGGTCTCTGTGATTCATCACTTTGGAGGAGGAGGAGGAGGAGGAGGAGAAGATGCGACACGAGCAGGTGATGACTACTCCTGTGGCCTCCAGTCTCCATGACAACCACTGTTTGCTCTTCGCTCGTCTCCACACAGCTACACGGAATATATCCGACCGGGCGGCAGGCAACGGACGCTTCGATTGAAAACAAACACGCTTTGGATGTCAAAGGTGACACATGCGCAATTTAGATGACTGCAAACGCTACCACAATGTCCCCATCGTACTTGTGTCAGCCAATTAAAAATCACAATTTGTTTCATTTCAGATATCAAGCGGAAATTTTTAGCTTCAACTTGGCTGGGAGTGTTAGTGCGGTTTCATATTTGTGATTTGTGTGCTTCACTCTTATGTATAGACACTTAAAAGACAGAACATTAGGTACGCCATCTCATGACATCCAATGCAAGAGCTGCATTGACACTCATATATGTTCATACATACACGGTGTCCATAAAATGTAATCATTTCAGAAGCTGAACTGTGACTACACTTTGTGGACACCCTGTATTATGAAATGAATACTTCATTTTGATCTCGCCATTAACGTTGCAGGTGTACCTAAAGTTGTGGCCGGCGAGTGGGCACACGAAGCAGAGCGGATGCGCCGGGGACGTCTATTCCTGGCATTCGAAGGCCGATGCAGAGCAGGCTCTCGGCTCAGCTTTCAGAATTCTATATGCGGGCTGGGATAGTGCATAAGTGGGAAACTGGACGGTGTTAAGAGCATTATTACTTTAGTAGCGTCGTTCACTGCTAAGGGTTATGTTTGAGGTGAACGTGTGTTGAAAATGTCAGGAATGGCAGATTCGATGCCTGTCAGATGTTTAGCGGGGTGTTTTCACACGTGGTTCAATTTAGCCATTAAATTAAATCCGAATGATCAGTCAGCATCTTCTGTGCATATGCGAACACTCAAACCGGATTGAAGCAAACCGATTTGATGTCGGCAAATGTCTCAATCCGGTTCTGCTCCAACTCCACAGTGCAGCTAAAAGTGAACGAACAGCAGTCCAGGTTTCGTTTGCTTTGTAGTGTCATCAGACCAAGTTGGATCAGAAATAGAACTGGTTCCTCTTTCAAAATAATTTTTTTGTGTAAACTGCTGTCAGTTTTGTTTGCGTCAAGTACTCACAGTGGAGTTGTATGGGCAAGGTAAACACAATTTGGTCTGTGTTTATTTCGCTTTGTGGATCCAATCAGACCTGGAATGAATATGAAAGATGACTGGTTTCTCTTTCAAAACTACTTGCTATGTGAACTCTTTCTAGTCTTGAAGTTGTTAGCTTTGTCTATTGCATTTAGATGGACAGTCCTAAAGGGCATAGAGCACTTTGAAGTGAACCAAACTGGTCTTCATTTGATTTGCTTGAAATCCTGAGAGGGGTTTGTCTAATCCAATGTGGTCTGGGTTTACTGGACTTTATATTGACTTACGCTCCATCAGAACCTAAGTCAGCATTTTTCGCACCACTGTAAATGGTCCCAAAATGATCCAGATCACTTTGAAACAAACCAAATCAATCCGCTTCAAGTCATCAGCATAGATTGTACAATATGAACAGAAAGCGGTCAAGGTTCACTTCAGTTTGTATTGGCATCAGATGTGAACTGGACAACAATGAGAACCGGTTTCTCTTTCAAAAGAACTAATGTGACTGCAAAGAGAACTCCGTCTAGTGAGTCTTGAACTATTCGTTGTCATTATTTGCACCCAAGTGAAACAGACTCAAACCACTTGAAAGCAAACCAAACTGGTCTCAATCTTGATTTAAATCCAACCCTCAGCGCAGTGCGAACACAAAGTGGTTCATTTCACTTTTTACTACCATCACACCTTAAATGGACCACAAAGTCCTCGAATGTGAACACAAGTAGACCTGAATGCTTTTTCTCTTGATTCGCTTTCACACCGAACAGACTGGTTTGTTTTAAAGGGCCTACACGGTGGCAACAACTTATTATTAACGTAACAGAGTTGGAAAGGAGAATGGAAATTTCATTTTCCCGTATCAACTCTTCAAAGAGCTCGAAAGGACTATGATACGAGAACACGTTCGAGGAGGGCGGAGACGACCAGTTCTCGTCTGTCACATGAACGATAGCCATAACGAACTTATGATCGACTGAGTCGTGATTCGCATTCCACTTTGCCAAGGGAGCGTCTGCTTTTATGTGGCTCTGTGCTACCAAACAATAAGCGCTTATTATGATTAGTGAAGAGCTAACGCAGGATTAGGCCTTAATGTATGCGTCGTTACGGTCCTGTATGTTCAGCCTGTAGAAATCGCGTTCTACATCTGGCCTCTATCGCTTCTCATATGCCTTATGCAATGTCAAGTGCATTGGCAATGATAGCTGCTGACAAAGCAGACACATTTCGAAGGGATGAAACATCCAAATAGGACAACGACACTGTTTGTTTCCTCAAGTTTTAGGACTACGTTTCCCAAAGAGCTCGAGAATGAATGTACTGTACACTTTTAATATTTCAGAAATGTTATTTTTTTTGCCCGTGAGAAAATACAATACTGTATATGATTTGGGGTTCTTATTTTTTAATTGGACCTCTGGTTGGCAAGATGCTGTCATATTGTGAGAACGATAATGCAGAAAAGATTATTCCGTTTTTTTTTCAATAATGCATCATTGTTGACTTTAACTGAGATTTTCACATGAGCTGTTTTTGCATAATTCTTTCACTTTTTCAACAAAAAATGTGACTCCAAAAGTTAAGTTGAATAAAATCATTTGTGGGAGATAGGTTTAATTTTAAAACAAATCTATATACACATGCAAAATTTAAAAATCTAGAGTTGAGAAAAAAAATCTAAATATACACCAGGGCTGAACAATTTTGAAAACTAATCTCATTGTGATTAATTTAAATCTTTCAACCTCCTCTTCCCATGTATTTTTTTCCCCATAAACACAAGCCATAAATGAATCTTGTATTACAGTATCGATTTATTTTACAAAAGCATTGTGGTCTCATAGGTTGGACTTAAGCTAAAATAAAGGCAAATGAACCATGAATTATTAGGAAAGACAGTTTGAATTCAATTAATTGTTCAGCCCTACTCCTGACACAAAATCTGGGCATACAAAGGTCCAACTGTATTTATGAATTTGCATTTTAATGTACTTTCTTGATATTTTGGATCGCTATGTGATTGGTACACCTTTTACGTTGTGGTATATTAAGTACTGATTTCCTTTTTATTTTGTTTTTTAATCACAATTTGCTGTATATGATTGAATGTTTTGCTCTCGACTGACCCTGGCGGCGGTTGTACATTTGTTAATATACATTTCAACTATTTGGAGCCTTACTTTCCACGCTTTCCTAATGGAATCAACCTTTATCACTTGTTTTGAAAACAAGCTTTCTACGGCACAGTGCAAAGACTGAATGTTGTTTCGTTTCTGCTTACTTTCGCTGAATTTCGTGTCATGTTGAAAGTCAAATACTCTTGACTATTTAAGCTCAGCGCCGCAATGTACAAGACTAAAAGGAAACGTCGTTTGGATTAAACTGGCTTAACGATTAAAAATGTTACATAAGATTCCAAGCTTTTTTTTTTCTGCGAATTCCTAATTGTTTGGATTTACTGCCAGCTTTTAATGCTACATGTGTATATATTTTAATCAGCACTTTGCATTTGATTAACGGCCTTGGGGTCTTCGAGATGCTCTTGAGGTTGAAATGCATTGGAAAATCCAAGTTAGATAACCGTGCATTTTAAACTGGAATTGAGTGCGATTGCAATCCACTTTTGATTTAGCACTCATTATTGTGAGACAGGATTTATGGATTTACATTAAGATGAATGTTTTTGGCTTTGCTCACTTAATGGAAGCATTAAGGGGCACATCTCGGGGTACACGTAAAGAGAACCTTCTCGTTTCCATTTCAATGTTACACAAGACAGATGGCATTTAAACAGACGCTAATAACGTATTCAGGGCACACTTAAATAAAATCCAGAGATACAATCATTCTCGCTTTTCGCAGATTAGCGCGGCATCCAGTCCTGTGTTGTGCACACATTAATGGCATAAATCCATACAGGGCTTAGGGGCCGTGGGTATTTGCTTCGAAGCCACTGTTATTATTCGGCTTTGTTACATAAGTGACAGGTTGGAATGTCATCGTGCTGGACATTGCGCTGCAGCTGCCAAGAGACAGCCGTGCTCGGAGAGGAGGTTGCAGAGGCATGATGGGAATATTAACAAGGCAACCGCGGCTGTCAAATTGCACAAACGCGTTGGATTCGGGAGCGTTTGTCTATGCTTGTAGGAGCAATTATACGTTGGATTTAATTTCCGTAATTCACAAAAGGGGATACAGTAGCTTAGTCACAGTGTAGCTGTGGTCAGATGTTTGTAGACATTGGGGACAACGTGGGGGCTTATCAAAGAAAAAAAAAACGATCCAGCAACTGCATTTTAAGATCCTCATTTCGTCAACTCTCTTCGAAGCGAGCCATGGAGAAGATAATTGTTAAGACTGTACTTTGGGAGGTTGAAGTGGGTATAAGTAGAGATGTCCGCATAAGGTTTGATTGCTGCGGGTTTGTTTTGGTTTCTTTTTCACTTTTTTAGCGACAAATGTGCAATGATTTTCAACATAAAAATTGTGTCTGCTGACTGCCACCAAGACATGTGACTCGCTAGGTGGGGTGTGCCTAAATTGCTAACCAGAAAGGAGGGTAGTTAGTTATATACTGATTTATCCCAAACAAATGGATGAATTAGAAAATAAAAGGTAGTATCTGTTTCTTGATTTTTAAAAAATAAACGTAATTTGCGAGTGAAAAATGAGCCATCCTCGTTGGACTGTTCCTTTAAGCCGTTGCCCTGAGACCCGACCCCTGCTAAGTGGAACAGAACGGATAGAAAATGTGCTTCATGTTGTGATTTACATAATAAAAGTAATAGGAGAATCAAGCTTTTATAGAAATGTAATTTAACGTTCCCCACTGCAGCTACGGGCCCACAAGTTGTGTTTATTTTATTCAGAGCCTTTTGCAACGCTCACAGGCAAAAGAGAATCGCTTTGTTTTGAACCCATGCACCCAGCGCCGGCCGCATTGAATAATTGAATCGATTTGTGCTTGTGCCGAGCGAAAAGAAGCACTTAGCAGCTTTGTTCTCCCCTGCAGTTCTGCTCTACTTGCGTCTGGTACGTGACGACGACGGCCTCCTCGCACTCCACGCTCACCTGCACTCAGAAATCACACCATTCCAAAAAAAAAAAAAAAAAAAAAAAGAATGACACTATATAAACAATTAACTCTCAACTATTTCCTCATACAGTGTGAATGTGTACCTGATAAAATGTCCAGTATGCAAGTGTGTGAAGCTTTAGTAGGCACATCAAATGTGCATGATTGACAACAAATGTAAATTTGAGTACAGTAACAGACTACCATGCAAGTGTGTCTAATATTATGGCCGCTGAGGGAAAAATATTCACTCAGACACACCATTGACATTTTAGACAATCATATACATCAATTAGCATGTACAGTAATCCCCATGACATGAGTTACACGTTTTTTTAGTTATATGTCCATATCAAAAATTCCTAAATACCAGGCGCTAGTTACAATATGTACAGCAAGTGCAATTGTGTGTCCGTGATGTGCACACACTTACAGTAACTCCTTTCACGCATCACTCATATCAGCAAATATCCCCGAGGCTGGGTTTACACTATGTGGTTCAAATGATTGTTATTTATTTTACTCTCAAATGGCACAACTGGGAAATACACCATAATGGCGGAAAGAGGGGGAAAATGCATGGATCGTATATCTTGAGACTTTCATCAGGACTCAACCAAATAAGATATGTATCATTTGTGCGCCCCGTCATTTGATTGGAATTGGCCACTTGGAACTATTGTGTAAATCCAGCCCGATAGTCTTTGACTAATCCTAATTATTAAAGAAGATCTTTTCGGAGGCAAGCACAAAACCCATTTTCCTATTTAAGTCCATGATATCAACTAGCAACTTCTTTAGACACCAGCTGGCCTCGAGTCATGAACACGCATTTGCGAGGAATTATTCCACGTGAGTTTAAAGTGCATTTTTAAAAGCGATTGGCTCGGAAAAGTAAGGAAATGGCCAATGCCGTCCGTACCTGTGAACAAAAATGTTTTCAGAAAAATGAGAAAAGTTCAATATAAGGATGGAGGACTTCATGGAGATTTTCAAAAGTTTGATATTCCATGTCAGCAATTTCAAATCACTTTGTGTAGTCTCTGGCGGGGAATGTCCTTAATCCGCTCACCGTGTTCCAGTTTGAGTAAATCCGTGTTGGAAAAAAGCAGAAAAGTCCACCTGCTCGCTAAAATGTAAAAAATGCCGACCAGCATCTGATGCTGCATCAGTTTGTCATTCACAGCCATGTTTAATCTGCCACTTTCTGCACGTAGTTGACAGGGAAGGTCCCGCTCCTCGATGAGTCCCCTTCTATGTAACCAACCTGTGAAAATAGAAAAAAAATTCACAATATTGCACAACATATTCAGGTATAACAAGCTACAATATGAAAAAGTGAGAAAAGGGCATGTGTCTCAAAATCAATGCGACAAAAGGAAAATAAAACATTTTATAGCTTTCAGCTAACAGTAGAAATGAATAGATTTCTGTCATCCTTCAAAAAAGCGGACTGCTTATCTTTGTGTTGAATCAAAATAAAGGGGAAGGTCATCTTGCTATTGTTAGTATTTTTTTTTCCGGCAAAGTCATGACATGCTTGTTTTTTTTAAATCTTGACATTTAAGATTATTCAAGTGTTTTCGGGCTAAAAAGTAAAACCCACATTAATTGTATAAAGAAACTTAAATAGAAAATAAACATGTTTTTATTTTAAGGAGTGCATTAGCAATCTTCTCTCAGCTTTTGGTGCAAAAATACACAACCTTGTTTAAAAAAAAACGATGTTAGTTACACTTACCCACCAGTGGGGGTCAGTAGAGACCGTGACCACGATTGTCTCATCCTTAAAAAAGGTCAGCTGCTCTGAATTGGTGGGTCTGCCATCCACTATGGCCTTGACCCGCTTCTGGTGGTGCCTGTTGCTCGACACCTGATAGTTACATGGGATGTAATGAGATAAAGAATGTATCTTTTGTAGGGAGACACTTAAAAAAGGGGATATTTGGCTTTTTGTGACATTTCAGGGTGAACCTAAAATGATCATGAGACAACTGTCAATTGATAAACAGTACCTCAGAGTGTCATCAGTGGGGACTGGAGGAGTTACAGAAAGGAAGAGATTCTTAGATATTCAGTATGCTATTCAACTTCTTGTTGGGGAACAGGAAAAAAGCTCAAGCAGTATTGAACCGTTGGACATGTGAAACCTAATCGTGTATCCTGAAATTTCACCTGAAAGCCAATTATCGCTGACATTTTGGGAGTAGCCCAAGACGTTTTCAGGACTTTTAAGGTTCAAGAAGCCATTTGTAGTAGTACCATAGCATTACGGCGTGGTCGCAGGGCAGGGGTGACGCCAGGTGAAGAAGATGGAGTAACTGTGGTGGGTGCCAGGCCGAGGCCGGCACAATTTCCACCCACAATACAATATGGCTCCTCCTGGTTGCTGGTGGGAGACAAGACGGCACACTTGCCCTGGTTGTTTCCTCCGCTGCTGGTGCGACGATAAGATGTGGTCTTCTCAGAACTGGAAAGAAGTTTGACGACAGTCACAATCTGAGCTGGCCATAGAAGAAAAGTGTACAGCAGAGTGAAATGTACTCTGGTAAAAGCAGAAGTATTGATTCGCCTCCTCCACTTCAGTACAAGAATAAAATTAAAATAAAGACTGAAATTCATATGAGTATAAAAGTAAGTATGTCAGAAAAATAAGTATTTAAAGGAGGACCAGATACTTTACCGGAAAATCTACTTAAGTACTTACCACTGCTGGTGATATTCATGGGCAAAAAAGCAAAAGGGTGAGTTGGTAACTACTTTGTAAATTTACCTGACAGGCCCAATGTGGTTCTGGGATGACATGGCGGTGCTTTGAGAGGCACAGGCAGTGCCGGCTTGCACTTCCCCGGAATATCTATGAGGCCACAGCCCACTTCCCTTGGTTGCTTTTCCAGCCGGCACCGGATTCTCCGTGGCAGGGGATGGAGGGCTCTCTCTGGCTTGCGCCTGGGAACCGGGCGTGCTTGAGGACGGGTTGGAAGCGCGTCTGGGAGGCTGGAGGCTCACGTCCGGCGTTGTGAGCGACAGTTGAGGGTCGGAGCGTCCTGAGCAGATCAATGGAAGATGTCAATTCTGCTGGACACTTCATTCAATGGGAGTGAGGAAGGCGTAGGAAGCCTAGCGCCCTCTAGTGACTAGCCATCAATGATTGTGATGCTCAGATTCCCTGGTCACTGTGACTACATTTAGTAGTTATTACCTTTAGGGGTGGATTTAGCGGGCAGCGGTGGTGGCATGGATATGCCAGAGGGGGCGCTGTTGGCCGGGGGATTTCTGTAGAGGAACTCCAGGTTCTCGTAGGTTTGACAAGGTCTGCTGACCGGGCTACCGCCGGTGCTGCTCACCACACTCCAGCGGGCTCCCATGCCTCCATTGGACGACACCGGAGAGCGGTTCTTGGGTACGGGGCTCACCTGCAAGAAAAAACCTCTCACATTCCTGGTCCAAAAATGTAGCTACTTTTTGTGGCAAGATGTTTTTCTGACATAAAATCTGTGGTGCAGTAAAAGGAAGATGTTTACCCTCTCGTCCAGGTCGTCCTCGCTGTCGTAGATCTCCTGAGCTTGAGTGTCCCACGTGAACTCCACGTGAATCTGAGAGTTGAACTTCCCATTGTGGGCCAGCTCCAACTATACACATACACATACATACATACACATACACACACACACACACACACACACACACACACACACACACACACACACACACACACACACACACACACACACACACACACACACACACAGTGGTAATGTGGGTATTTGGACAGGGCATGTGTCGAAATCTCATGCAGCGAGGTCTTACCAGCTCAACGCATTGTGTGTGCTGCAGCCTCCTGGCGATATCAAGGGCAGTTTCTCCTGCAGAGTTCACTGAAACACATAAATTAAAAATAAATAAATCAACTGTTTCATTCCAACTGTCCTTGTATAAAGACATTGAGTAATGGGTACCTATGTGAAGAGTGGCCTTGGCTTTCAGCAGCAATTTGAGCGATTCGGGCTTGTGATGGAGGACGCTGTAGTGCAGAGCCGTATTGCCTTCCGCTGTTCTCTTTTCCAAGCAGTTGCTGTCGGAGAAAAATCAGATGACAGGTCATTTGAGACAGAATTTGATAATATTGAAAAAAAATGAATTAAAATGAAATGCGACAGGGAGTAGACGATGGCTGTCAAAGGCCGGGGGGCATCCTGCCCCACCGGTCACCCACCTGCGGCATCCACAGCAACCCACATTGACAGATGAATTTCAATGGACAGCAAATGTCTTTTGCCGGGCAATACACCAAACGCACGTCAAACACACCCTCAAAAAAAATTCCATCCGCAACCTCCCTCCCTCCCTCTTGGTCGAAATGACAGAAGGTTTTGCTGAATCGTGACATAAGAGTCTGACTGCTGTTTATGTCTGACCTGTTCTGGCAAAGGAAGTCCACGATGGCCAAAGAGCTTCTTTCTTCCAGACGCACGGCCAGATGAAGAGCAGTTTCTTTCAGACCCTTTGCGAGAAAACAAGATGAAGACATGTCCGGAGTATTTCCAAGAAACACATTAAATTACGTTGGTCCTGAGCCATGTGGTTATTCAAGTCCACTTGCATTGGGATCAAGTGGACCAGTGATCTCGATCCAGAGCCACCAGTCACAACTTTTCAACCTTTTTTAAACCATAAACCTGACTTGAAACCGGTCAAATGCACTCTAGTTTATTTGTGCCATATATGACACCGGTTTGAGTTGCGAAATTTACTTTACCATTAGAGTGTCATCAGATTCCTCTGACGTTACCATGACGCCGCTCACATGATGTTCCGTGACGTCAACGGCCTTCACCTGTCCATCAGCCAACGAAAGCGGTCTGGCGAGGTCCGCCCCCTCGGCGAAGAGCTGCAGCAGAGACGTCAGGTCCCGACTCTTCACGGCGTCGTACAGCTGGCCGGGTTCCGTCGTCTCCCTGCGCAGGACGTAGCGGCGCTCGGCGTATTTGGCCACAATGTACTCCTTTCTGGCATTCCTGGAAGAGCACGTTCAAATTAGATTTAAGATTTATTATTATTCTGAACACTAAAACACAGGACTCACATGTCACTCTGTGGCAAAGGTTTGACAGCATCATTTGGGAGGCCCGCCTCTATAATGTCGTTGAATCTTGTGTTGCCAATGCTGACAGCAAGCTGTCTCACACACAGAGAAAAAAACATTTGATATATTACTACACACACATTATTACACACTCGCATACAAATTATTCGCCAGCTGGTGCACAATAGACAAGCCCCATTTTTAAAACCCATTTCAATTCTTTGGTGTTCAACACGGCACAAGACTTGAGCCCTTATTTAAGTCTCTTTACATTTTGACTGTTTTGCTGTGTATAAATTATGTTCAACTGTCTGGTGTTCATTTATGTACCGCACTTATTTTTTGCAGCTGCGGTGGTTTTTAAAGTGCTCTATAAATACAATTGATAGTCGTGTTGAATACTGTGCAAGGTGGTAGTTATGAATTAATGGAAAGAAGGTGATGGGACATAAGTAAGCATTTGCGTGACTTGAGTATGCCCGGGACTTCTTTGGTTGAGAGCTACTTCAGTCGTTGTGTTTATTTCTATTAAAAGGAGCCATCAATTTCATTTTCCAATATGACATTGCCAGTCATTCTGGTTTATTTCTGTTTCGCCAGGAAGCAGTTATTATTAATTACAGCGGTGAATGTGCCACCAAGCGTGCTGTGAAATGTTTTGACTGTGGATTATTTCAAGTCGTACTGTTTATTTCCCTTGAGCATATTCCTTTGTGTTACATGTATTGCATATTCTGCATGCATATGAACCCGCGCAGGACTGAGCACAATGTGGGCTTTTTTTGACTTGGGTCATTTATTTCTTGTGCGCAAGATGAAGAAGTCATCATATTACTGTAATTGCAGGATAGGACCGGGACATGTGACCTCACATTCTATTCTTGACTGTGGATAGCTTCAAATCACTCTATTTCTACTGTGCAAAGGGAGGGTTATCATGGGGAGCATTATCTTGAATAACTACATAAAGAAGCATGACAGTTAGTACAATTAAAATATGACATCATTCATGCCAGGCCACCTCGAGTACGAAACGGAGCACTCCCACACACCAAACATACGCCAGGTGTCAAAATGGCTCAAACATAGCTCAAATGGCCTACTCAGAGAGTTTTTAATTTACTGTAAAGACAGTGCATCATATTGGTACCAGCAACTCAGAGGTACTAAGCAGGTCCAGGGTCAGCGACTGGATCCTGGAGTAGTGGACACCCAGTTCTCTGTGGATCCCCGAGCATTCAATGCATGTCAGGATGCCAAGATTCGTGGACAGCCATGTTGGATCTGCGATGAAAAGACAGGTCAACATTCCAATTTCACATATATATGGAATATATGCATAATGTATGTACTGCATGTTCGAACTAAAAAGTTCAAATGAAAGTCTGTTGACCTGGTGCGCCACAGTCAGCGCAGGCGTCGTTGCCGGGCATGTGGCGAAGTTCTTTGATGATAGCTTTGGAAAGCTCCTGCAGGCCGCTGTCCTGGAGGTGAAGCTGGTCTCCTCCCAGCGCTGTGTTCAGGGCCTCTTCCTTACTGTTCTGCAGCACCGACACCCAGCTGACCAACACACGCACGAACAACTTCATGAGCACACATGACAATAACCCTTTTTTTTTTCTTTAAAGAGCAATTTTGCTAATCGATAACTTTGAGGAGCACTTGAATTGACTCATTTTGAGGCGCATTTCTTGCAGGTTTATCTCAGGGGCTTGAAGCAAGGGTTTTATTCAACCTTCAAAAAAATCTGACAGTACAACGGGGAGGTTGAATGTAGGGCTGCAGCGAGCGAATATTTCAGCATTCAAGTAACTTACTAGAAATTCTATAGAATAATCATGTATTCAGATAAACCATATTTTTCATACATTTCACTTAAAGAAACTATTGCTTTTCTTTTTTTGCATCATCAACAGTTTTCATTCCTTGAATTCACATGGCCACCTCCCACACGGAGGCGGGGGCCGCCACTCTGATGATTTGTTTTCAATATTTGGAACAATC
The DNA here is from genome assembly GCA_026261675.1 of Hippocampus mohnikei. Taxonomy (NCBI): domain Eukaryota; kingdom Metazoa; phylum Chordata; class Actinopteri; order Syngnathiformes; family Syngnathidae; genus Hippocampus; species Hippocampus mohnikei. The sequence continues at coordinate 6,188,575 of JAKGUB010000521.1, forward strand.
ACAACACGTTATGGATTTTTTTTTTTTTAGACAGTGCATGGGGATGGAGCAGGGCATCAAAATTCGATGACCCGCCAGAAAACATGAAACTAATTATCCAGTTACACAATGTCCTAAACCCCATCATGCACTTTTCCCCATTTCCACATTAAAACGCACAAAGCTTTCTTGCATGATCAGCGCAGAGGGAATTCCCACCCAAGAAAACCATCTGGACAAAAGTGATCCTATTAATAGCGCTTTCCTTTCCTTTTCAATGTCCTTTACTTTCCCATCATTGTTGTACAGACCTGATGACACCCTGGATGCACTTTATTAGGCACAGCTGTACTGTCTAATGAGGCATAATACAAAAAGAATCTGCCTTTTTTTCCCACATTGTATAGGCTAGTGTCGCTTTCGGTGACCCATTTTTTTTTTTTTTTGTTATTCATATCCTTGACTTTTGACCCACACCTAAGCTGAAAATGAACAGACCGCGACATGCAGTGAGTACGAGATAAGGAGACCAATGTGAAAGCAAAATCGAATTCTTACATCACACATTCCTGCTCGTCTTCCGTCTGGAAATGGTATGTTCGGTTATCTGTTGAAAACAAGGAGCGGTGGCAATGAAAAAGACATGAAATCTGACAGCGATGCTTCCGACGGCCTAAGTCAACGAGCCGAGTTGACTCTGGATGAGAAGTAGGAAAACCCCCCCGAAAGTGAAGACAGTTTATAGAACGCCAAGGAAGTCAGGGTTAAGGGTCAAAGATAAAACTCACGAGTAACCAGGTCAAAGGCTTTGCGGTCCTCCGGGTTTGCTCGCACCTGACAGGTCAGGAGGTTGAGTTTGGCTGGTGGTCGGTTGATCTGAAAACACAGACACGCAGACACACACACACACACACACACACATTTTTATTTTATTTTTTATTCATTGACATTGGCATTATTAGTATCGTTGAGATTGCTTGCTGCTGTAAAGCATGAATTTCACCACCGAGTAAAGGCTTCGATTTTATTTGTGGTCCTTACCGTGCTGTGAGAGATGGTTAGGCAGCCAAATTTGACTCCACATTTCCTCTTCTGCCACACTTTTCTGATCCTGCCAGAGGAAAAAAAAAGTGGCAATGGCGAGCAGTTCTAACAAGCCTCACATTTCAAACTTTGGAAGTGCGCCGTACACATGGGAACCCCTGGTATACATGGTCTGTAGGTGTGTGTGTGTCTGTGTTTCATGTGTTTGTTTCTAAAAGCTGGGTTCACTCAACAAAACCACTTATCCTAAAAAAAAAAAAAAGTTAGAGGAGGGGCCCCTGTTGAATCTTCATGTCAGGGTAATGGAAACCAGCTGGAAGGGGGCAAGTATGAGACCCTCCTTGCCCCCCCCCACCCCCCACTCCCCCATCATCAGTACTACCACAACCTCCCCCCTTCCTGTTCCATGCATTCATTTCTGTGCTCCCACATCTATTCAACATGACATAAAATTCACACGTGGTGATGATCTTTTACACACCCGTCGCTCTTTTTCAGCAAGAAGCCCGATTTTTCCGTCCCGTACTGCTTGTTTCCTTGCGGCTGGTGGATGCTGTAACCGTTGCCAGAGTTCTTCCTGTTTAGGTATTCCTGGCACAAGAAACAAACTCTGAAACTGTTCATTGTTCTTGTACACCCATATGTGTATTTATACTGCATACGGTTATTTCATAAGAATCAATAAACAAGCATAATTTGTAAAGTAAGTTTTGAGGATGTGAAAGCCCTTATAAAAAAAAACTGCAGTTCATTTAGCCCAAGAAGAAAACGATAAAGAAACAGCAATTTCAAGGGAGCGTTTGCACTGCCGTGCTTGGGTCCTAAAACTCTTCATGCAAAAGTCTCGAAAGAGTGCTGGATTTATGCTGTGAAATGTGCCGCTACGTTTCAAGATTCACCTCTTTGCCATCCACTTGCAGGAGCAAGCGAAGAGAATCCCTCAGCTGAGTGAGCTGTTTGACTTCCTCGTCCTGGTCGAGCCGGACCTACCGCAAAAGTACCAGAAATCATCGTCAGATCAAAGGAGGTGACTCAGAGACTTTAATCGAGATTTCGATTTTATTCTCAGATGACTTTGGAGCGGAATTCAGCGAAACAGACGCCAACGTTGACCTCGCCACACATTATATCGGAATACACGAATCGGCATCAGCTGTGTCAAAGTTGGGTCTGAGGCACAGGCGGACCACTGCCGGGTCTCCAGACTCAGGTATGTTTCCTTTGAGATCACGCCTTTTCTCCCCCGCAAATCACAAACAACAATAGTGCGTGTCATCCGGTGCGCAACACAAATCCGTTTAACTGACAAGCACTTTTCCCCGGAGGGATGGCCGATGAGTGACACGATGTTATCTGGAAACTCGGCGACGAGTCTGAGCGGAGGCACGTTCCGCTGCCTGTGCCAAACCAGAAAAACGTGCCACCCTCGAACGTTTTTTTTTTTGCGCCGGCCATCGCGCTAAGGCAGGTCTGAGCAGAGCGGAACAAGTCGGGAAAATTTGGAGGGAAAGTGTGACATAAAGCTTTGGTTTTTCACTGTGTGCTGACAGAGGAAATATGTCTTCCAATAACAGTCTTTGCTTGTGCTTGCAGAGGAAGAGTTTTGGCTTGCTGCGGAAAAGAACCAGTGGAAACACTTCCCGTTTGGGATCCTTAAAGTGAATGTGGTTCATTGTGGTGATTCATATTGTGTGATTGCTCTCTCAAGCTTTTATTGCCGAGGCCAAAAACCTTGAGTGGTGGATGCATCCCCTTTTAAAAATCACACCTTGTAATTAATAATAATCTAAACTGTAAATAAAGCTCAAAACAATTCAAACTATTCGTATAATGTGTTAACCTTAACTAATTTCTTTTTTTTTTTTTTTGTATTTCATTGAGGCCGACCAGCTAACGCGTCGGCCTCACAGGACAGAAGTGTAGGGTTCGATTCTGGCTCCGGCCTTCCTGTGTGGACTTTGCATGTTCTGCCTGTACCTGCATGGGTTTTCTCCGGGTACTGAGGTTTCCTCCAACATTCCAAAAACTTGCGTGGTAGGCTGATTGAACACTCTAAATTGTCCCTCAGTGTGAGTGTGAGCGGACGGTTATTATACGTGTGCCCTGCGATGGGCTGGCAACCGGTTCGGGGTGTCCCCCCGCCTACCGCCCAAAGACAGCTGGGATAGGCTCCAGCATACCTGCAACCCTCGTGAGGATAACAGGATTAGAAAATGGATGGATGTATTTCATTTGTTTTTCAAGTGCATTTTCATTCCCTTCTTTAACCTACCATGTGGAAAAAAAAAAAACAAAGATGTACCTGAGATGAAATGCCTGGATTCTTAAAATAAAAAAAAAAGAAAAACTTATTTGGCATTGAAAGAGTTAACATACAAAGATTGTCTCTCAGTCCCTATGCATAATTTCAACCTACTTTCACAAATAGCTGAGAAAAGGTTGCTTGGAACAAAAAAATAAAGCAAATAAGTGAATTTGTGAATAGTAAACTGAAAATGTGCAGCGGATTACAGGGTATTACAGTTCACATCAACTGAAACAGAAAAAAGGACTGTCTTGGTGAAAAAAGACATAACACTGATGTCACATCTGTTATGGTGAAATGTAAAACTTGGCGTTCAATCAAGTAGCACTGACAACATCCCTCTTGCACATCGCATATACTGTGATGTGCAAGCCAAAGTTAGAATCCTTAATCCATTTCTTTCATCAGGTTAAAAAAACAACAACAAACAAGCACAAAGCGACTGTTTATTACCGTGTGAACCGAGGACGCCAGTTTCTCCACAAAGGGAACAAGATTCTCTGCAGCTTTCAGGCCGTCCTGAAAGAAACTGAGACCAGAAGAGGGGGTGGGGGCGAAGGCAGAAGAAAGGCTGAGTCATGGCGTCACTTCGGTCCAAACAACATCACACGCTCAAGCAGTCCGCTTCAAACCGCCGGTATGGTTTCAATTGGCAAAATGGTTAACCGACAGCAGAAAAAGATTTTTCAAATGTCACTTTTTCAGGCCAAGAAGAACACGAGATAATTTGTTCTTTCAGCCCCATCAGCGTATGTGATACCCTGTTGATACATGCAAAGTACACAAGACTGAGAAAATGGCTGACCTGAGCTGGGCCTGGAAGAACTTTATGAGGCTTTGGAGGAGATCGGGGCCTTGTCGGACTTTCAACTCCTGTATCTTTAAAAGGTACTGTGAAGAAAACAAAACCGTGAATGTACAGGTATGTTGCTAAATAGCTATCTATCTATCTAGCATGATAGCTAGCTAGCTCACTATCTATCCATCATGACTACAGTGAAGGTTACATAGCTAGCTAGCTAGCTAGTCATCTAGCTAGCCAGCTAGATAACCTTCACTGTGAAGCTAGATGACTAGCTAGCTAGCTAGATAACCTTCACTGTAGTCTTTTGGGTACTGAACACTGAACAGGTCCATCTGCGCATTGTGCAGGAAATCCCTCAACATTCAGTTGAATCATAAAACAGCAAAACACTCTTTTGAGTGGATGACAATAATTCAGCCAACTGGAACCCAGCCGGACTCCCCTCAGAGCACCCCCTGCATATTTTTCCCATAAAACGAGTTGGAAAGCCTCATTTGGAAGCTTAAAAGAAGAAAAGAAGACCACCCATGTCAATGTGGGTAAAGAGCAGTTCAGGTATGTGCAAGGTGTTGTTTGTGCTGGCGACTCACCTCACACATCTGCAGCTGGAAGGTCCGCCTCTCCCTCTCCATGTCCTCCCCACTGTCCGATCCCTCTGTCCGGATGAGCTGCCGGCTCTTCTCCTTGCGCTCTTTCTCCAGTTTTGCTCTATGGTAGACGAGTAACACAAACATAAGCTATGAATTTCCAGTCCGGAAAGAGGGAGGAAGGGGAAATTTCAATAGAAACAGTGTGCAAGTATTATTTTGAAAACAATGCTACACTGCTGTTAGCTCTTTCATGGATAAAGCTAAAGACACAACAGCAACCATTCCACACATTGTACATTGAAATAAACCACACACTTCGCTTTAGACACATTGCCAGCTTATTACTTACTTACAGTATCGTGATTTCAATATCAATCAAAATAATTGCACTTATGATTTTGTCCCATAATTGCCAAGACCCACTATATATTAGAATCATTGTCAAATAAACAGCTGCACCTCATAATGCTGTGGTTGTTACCCCATAAATCAAAACGGTACGCTACTTGGTAAACTTAGCCAATATCGATGTGGTTAGCAAGCTGAGCCAGCTAAGTTGAAGACAGAAAGGTACGTCACATTCGAGTTACATTTTTAAGTCGTACTCCTTCCAGCTCCTCTCCATCTGTTTCTTCAGCTCCTGAGGAAAACACAAGACAATGCACGGCTTTAATATGACATTTAAAAAAAACCGACTGCACAGAGCGTCACTGTGGCTCAGCTAACGCATAACTTGTCTGCTATCTGGCTAAACCGGCTTTCGCCAGTTATCATTGGCTGTGTGAAGGCAGTGACAGTAGCTTACAGAAGTGTGAGGTCACTCTTTTGCTTGTCTACTCCCATGGTGAATCTTACAATCAAACAATAAACATGTTAGATCTGTTCAGAACATTGCTTTTTCCATTCGTCTTTACAAAGCAGTCTCATGACTGTATGAATAGCCGACAATGGGGAACGACTTTGAACTTGAGAGGCGTTAATAGTTTGTGTTTAGGCTTTTTTTTTTGTCTGAATTATTATTTTTACTGGCAGAATATTTTTACAGATCGTAGCTTGCGGGTGTAAACCTTCCATACCCAAATATGGTCAAATCCTTATTTTTTCACAAATCGATATGATTGGTCCGTCCCCACTCTGTCTGTTATTTTTACACAATGTTAGCCAATTTAAAGTGGTGAAAATGTAAGATCAAAGCACTTTTGATTCAAACTATGCCAATTTAATGCCAGTAATCATGTTCAATCAAGTTGTGTTATGCTTTGTTTCTGCAGTCGCACGACGACGTTTGTTCTTCTTTTTGTGAGTAAAATCACTCGCTGATTTGGGAGGAAACACGTTGAAGCCTCCTCAAGTGCCTCTTGTCCCATTCGAGTTCATTTAACAGTAAGAGGGTTGAACATTTGTTTGGAGATTATCAAGAGAACTTTTCACTCACCAATCTGCTGTCGCGCAGCTCCGATTTCAGCACATTTTCCAAAGGGAAGGCCATGATGTTGTTGAGGTTCTGCACCTGGAACATGTCAGAGCCCAAGACAAGCACGATAGATCAGCTTTTCAACTCTGCGTGTGCGCGCCTGCATGCATACGTGTGTCTGCGTTGCAAAGAGGTTCCGAAGAGGTCAAAAGAGAAAGCAAGGTTCCAGAACGACCCAAAAATGGTCACATTTTTTTTTCAATCATAAAAGCGGAAATTAACTGAAAAATGTTCTCTTTAAAAACTCATTCAGTACCAGCCAATTCTAGACCAAGTCTAAAAAGACGTTTAAAAACGTCTTTGGGAGTGAATGAGTTAAAAGAACAATCGTCATGATTACATACATACTGCTGTGTATTTCAGGTACACACAGAAATGCAAGTCAACCAGTCAACGAAGCCATTAATTGCCAAGCGTTTGAATTGGAACACGGTTATATAACCCAGTGGCGCTATTGGGACTGTTTCTGTTGAGTCCTTACAGCAGAATTCTTTAACCAGCAAGTTGACATAAGAAGAGAATGCTTGGAAACGAACAAACAAACCTGTTTAAAGCTTCCCATTCATTTCCCTGCAAGACTGGGACTGACACATATGAGCAAGGGAGTGGGCGGGATAAAGTGCTCTCATCTATGTTTGTGTGTGTTTGTGTTGAATCACTCGCCGAGTTCTGTTCTTAATTAAAATCTCCAAAAATCAGGGGGAGACTTCCCTGTGCAGATTTATCACACACAGACATGCACGATTTAATTTGAGCGAAGGACTAATGACTATGTTGGTCAATGTCCTACAAACTGCAGTTCACCTGCCAATATGCTATCAAAGTGATGAATTTCTTCTCGCAAGCGTCAAGCTAACCTCACCCCTCACCCGACTCATTCCTCACCAGATTTTTGAGCAGGGCCGTGACTTCTCGGGTGAATACGGCCAGGTTGAGGAAGCCCGTGGAGACCTCGTTGTTGTCCTGGCTTAGATGGCTGTTGCCCAGTTTCTCCAGGACCTCTGTGTACTGCTCCTTGGCTTCCATGTGAGCTGCAAGGATGAATATGGTGTCATTCGAAGCAGCATGTGGGTTCCATTAGTTGTCCCGCCGTAGAACACAAGGCAAGTTAAAAAGAGTCTGGATTTAATGAAGGGAAGGCAATGAACTGTAGAAAGTGAAAATTTTTGGGGTGTTTCCCGGATGAATCCTTTTTTCAAACAAATCTGTTAGGGAGAAAAATATGAACATTTAGATGTTAAGTTTGACAATTTTTTTGCTTTGACTTGGGAGCAATGTAAACAGAAACCAATTTTGGAAACAGATGATGACATTTCCATTCACTGAACATGGGGGGGTGTCAAGGAGGCGAAGTGACTCAGTGTTGTTGTACGATTTCTATCGGGAGTGATTAAAGACTGAAAAAAAAACCACACGCTGGTCCAAGGCAGGCAGTTACGATCAACCCTCTCCTTCATCTGCAATTTATGCTGTATGCTTGCCTAAATTCTGGGCAGCAGATCGGTGACTCACTCACTTCTGGGGCAGAACGGGAAGTTCAGAGAAGCGTCAAGCATACACATCCTCGGAGCTGGTCCATGTTTCTCAATGAGACACACACACATGCACACGCACTGAAACGACTCACTGCTGATGTAATCACATCCCATTTGCACGTAAACACATTATTTCATACCGTGCAAATTGGAGCAACGCCTTTAGATACTGTTAAAGGGTTTATCAATGGGTTATTAATAACAAGCAAGGTCGGGGGGTGTCCATGTCTCCATCATCCCTTTCCCGCAGAAACACACTAGCATTTGTTTTTGAAGGATCTTGGGGAATCCTGATTGAAACAGCAAACAGTGTAAATCAGCATCTGAATGATCGTCCATACTAAACAGAAGGAATAGAAGTCGTAGTGAGGTCACAGGGTGCCGTGATGCAGCCTCGGCTTGACATCTGGAAGTGGAAAACACAAGTTCCTACAAAAAAATACTATACCCATTTCTCGGAAATGAGAATGAATGAGATTATCCACAAGCATTTCTCAAACATTTTCCAAGAGTGAATCATCCTTCTGTTAATGTTTGAAACATCTGTAGTACTGTACGTAATTTCATTGAGACAATTATGATGATGTATTTGGCAATGGTCAAAACTGACCCCAAAGGGTGTTGACCTTGGCTATCTGCCACAATTTCACCAAATGACAAACGTTTCATTTCCTGTCCCTCTCCTGGTCACCAAAGCGCCCCAGTCAGCTAGTTGCACGACTTGACGTCATGAATGAATTTCTCTGCTTCACACTCAGTCAGCGCAGATGATAAGTGCAGCGTCAACATCAACAAAATGACACACGACAGGGCGAGCAAAGTCTGGCCTGCGCGTAACGGTGTGATGACATGAAATGCATCAGCAAGAGGTGGCCAACTTTGGACACGACACACTCACTGATTCCAGAGTTGTAGATGGCTTTGATCATCTTTTTCATCTTTTGTAGAGTCATGTGATCCATCTCCAGAGACTGTCAGAACAACACAACAATGACACATTAGCTTGGCATTCTCGAGGCAACCCATTCAGATCAAAATAATGAGCTCCCAGCGACAATTTGGAGGAGCGCGATACGGAAGAAAAATTGCTACCCTGATACACGTTTTATTTGATATCCGATAATGATACAGATACAACATTTTTCCTGATAATTACGTCAAACGGCAAGTGTCTGAGGTATTTTCTGTGTTTATGTATACAATACATATTTTTTCTAGATCAAATAATAGAATGGAAAAAGAAATATGCATGTAAAACGACAAGAAACCCAAGCGTGTTTGTGTGAGCGTGTGTGTCTGTATGAGTGTGTGTGTGCACGTGCGCGCCATCAGTATTGTAATCCAAAAGGTTCCAACAGTGTGAGTAACGACAACTGGTGAGCAAGCACGTCAGTCATCTACGTTCATGCACCACCACAAAAGATTCCAGCGTACCCAGCGTCATGGAAATTGCATTTGAAAACGCACCAAGGAGACAACTTGGGTATTTTTTCTCCTCTGTTCGATCAAATTGTTAACCGAATGCGCTAGGGATAAATAAACCAGCACTGGCCAATTTGGGTGACTTTTAACCCAGCATTTTTAGGAGTGGTCCCTTTAAGACAAAACTCAATGCATCATGACATCATGATCATCAACACAAAGGAATTTGGACAGTGAGTCTCATCGCCAACGCCTCCAATCCCGCACAGTATCTTCGACACGTCGAATGCTGGATTTACACCGAACAGCTTTCACAGTCTCAGATTAAAAACTGAAACTCACAAGGAAATCTTCGTGTTTTACCGGAGTCAGCGCACTTCCGATGACAGTTTTCCAAGGGTCTTTTCCAAATGTTCATAAAGTCTTCTGGTATACAGGTAGCCAACGGGATGGCCAATGTGTAAGGGCTTTTGTGTTTTGTTTTGTTTTTTCCCCAAACAAGCAAGCTTCCTTGTTTACTCGACCTCACACAGACTCGGTTTTTCCGCTGAGCCAGACACGGGGTGCTACTCCGCCTCTACATGTCACCAGAAACAGCTTTAATGAGGCAGAATTTCAGACCTAATAGAGACTGTGTGTTGTTGGGTGGTGCCGTTTATGCGGCTTTTTGCTCAGGTTCACTCCCGTCTCTCCACACTCCCACCAACCCTCAAGCGTGGGTCCACTAATTAAAAGGCTAAATGGATGCTGTGAAATGCGACTCGATGAATGGGAAAGTGATGAAAGCAGAGTGTGGAGACATGGGGGGGGGGGGAGAGGATAAACACAGTGGCAAGAAGCTGTACAGTGTTTATAGTTTGGTTCCAATACATGTGGGCAGACACACTCAATCATGGCATGCCGCTCTGTCACTCACGTTTGTGTGTGCCATCGCTTACTGCAATTTTCCCGTCTTTCTGGACTAATTCAAGCTTGTCTGGTTATTTCTATGATGGAACGTGAAAATAACTTGCTGGAGGAAAGATCAGCCGGGAAGTGATGGGGAAATCTCACACTCGTCAATAGAACTGTCGCTTAATTTGGAAGTGAACCAAAGCAGGTACTGAAACTAAATCCTTTTTGTTTTTCTATGCTTATTTGATATTTTATGTTTTAATTTCCGTACAGCTTTGCATTCAATTATGACAATTTAAAAAGGTGGGTGATATGGAGCAAAAGTAAGGTGTACTGTGCTTGAGCCCAGATCAGTCCACTTCCACTAGTCAATCAACCTGAATTTAAATGGTGCCCTAGCATAAACAAAAGATAATAATTTATTAGATACTGGTACATTTTAAAATATTTTGCAAGATCTCTGTGGATATAAGAGGTTGCGACCGTGGCACAGCAACATCCGGCGAATTACAAGGAAAAGCTCGACACCTGCCGCTCTCACTGCAGTAAAAAAGTGTCATGTTCTAAGTTACATTAAATAAAGGCCCTTTCTTGGAGATCTGAATCCTTTATTTTGCTCCTCTACTGGTTTCACTTAGCTTTCATAACATGAGTACATTGTTAAATACTTCAATAAAGTACAACTGAACTCAGTTTTGCTCCCGCTACCTTTTTAAAAACATATGCTAGCGTGCATGCGTGTTACCGTATTTTTTTTAAGCTAGCATACATGCCTGTGTTCAATAATACAATGTTTCTTGTGTATGTCTTAAATACGGAATTAGCATCCGCAACTGAGACTACACGTTTTATTACAGTGCGCCGTACAGTTGTGAAAATACGGTACACATTTTTCATCATCTCTTCTTGAGTACTAGCTAGCTGCTCCTGCCAAGTAGCACAGTGCTTCTCTCGACATCCAACTAGCCGCAGCAGATGACGTGTGCCCAGCAAAGCTTCTCTGGACAATCTTGGCGGTTCTTCTTCTTCCTCTACTTTAATTTGATGAATGTCTCGGCGGTTGATTCTCAGTTTTGCTATTCGATGCGTTTTGATGAGTTACAAAATGCCAAGTTTACCTCGCAAACTTTGATGCGAAACCACTTATTTCAAGCCTTGACAGCATGCTATTTCAACATTACTTATCTATCTCCTTCTGAGAGGAGCTGCTGTAAATAACGGCGACACTCTTTGTACGTTATATTTATAAGGATGAATAACCGTCATCATCATGTAGTCGGTTAGAAAGCAAGCTGCAGAGTGTACAAGGGAGAGGGAGAAGAGGGAAAGAATTGCCAAACCCTGCAAAGCACAATCATGTCCACATGTTACCCCTCACCGTTAATCAACATGTCCCAGACTAAATATACCCACTATATGAAGGACGGGGCCTTTAACATACAGTATCAACAAACGAGCTGCTACTTTCATAGCCATAAAAATTGTTATGTACAGACATGCTTTGCAAAAAAAGATTCCATCATGTTCACATGAGTTTCAAGAACATCTGCTATGATATTCTTGCTGACACATCAGGACTGCAATGATGTCCCAGAATCTTTCAGCGTTGACTCCTTGTTTTGCACAAGCTAGGACAGGAAGGACTAACTGGTGCAGATTATTTACTTTATGGCAAAGTTCACGGCAGCCTCCCTGCCTCTCTTCCTTCGCCCAAGAAGCTTTGGAAGAACAGCATTCAGACTAACACACAAATGGAAAAAAAAAAAAAAAAGCAGGTCGTATTTCGATGACAATTTCAGGAAAGAGGCGGGGTCTGGAATGAGCACTTGAAGACTATTTGAGCTTTCAGCTATCTAAAATGAATCTTTGAGACAACATCAGAGTGTGCAGTGGTTGCAATCAGCCATGAATTTACTTGTCTTCAATGAACTATTCATAATTGTAATCTGTGAAGTTTATTTAGTCTTTGATTATGCTAACAAACATTTTCACGGTCACTGAAGTCAATTTAGACGCCTCCAGAAAGCTAAAATCAAAGACAGTGACACGTGCTTTTAAACACACTGGACACACTTGTTTGTGTCCTCAGTTTCCATAAAATTAATCTTTATGGCAACATCAAAGTCAGTGGCGAATTTTCAGCCAGTCATGAATTGATGTCTTTAATTAACCAAAACTAACTGATCATAGACAGCGATGACATCTAGTCCTCGATTACAGGCTTTTTTTTTTAAACATTGAAGACAGTCTTGACCTGGCATACATTTTTGTAAAAATTGAAGACCATTTGCAGTCCTCACACAACCTAAAATATTTTAGTTTTGGCAACATGAAAGCAAATGCACAGTGATGAATTTGTGTATTTGTTAACATTGAAGACAATAGACAGTAGAATTTAGACTGTTTTTTTAAACATTCTTATTAGTAAAGAATGAAGACCAGTCAGCTTGCGTCATCAACCTAACAAACGTTAGTTACATATTAATGCATTGACACTTGCGATGTACTGTTTGGCAACACACCTGTGCACTTTTTCCCCTTTTTTTTTTTTTTTTACCAATGCAAATGCCCAACGTGGCACATCAGTGAAGATTGTGAGCGAAATAGGGCTAGCAAAAAGTAGGCCAGTCTAAAGGTGAATATTGCACGGAAGTCACACTACACACACGCCGCCGGTAAACACCACTCCTTTCGTCTGACTCCCAACCACGGGCCGCTCACCTCCTCCACGGCGGGCACTGTGCTCCGGCAGTCGCTCATTTTGGCCTGAAAAGTGGACGTGGCCGGCGACGACAGATCCTCATTGGTCAGATCCACAAATTCAGAAATGCTGATTCTCTCCGGCATGTTTGCCTCGAAAGTTCCCCCCCACCAAACAAAAGGAACACAATTTCAAATCACAGCGTTCTGGGAATCGACGCAAAGGTTGCGCGCACGCGATTAATTCCCATTGGAAGCCAACGAGAAGTGCGTAAAAGTGTCCAAAAAGTGTGCAGAATCGAGCTGAAAACAGAGTTTTTGTGTGCGTATCGTGCACACTCTGACGCTATGGTGCGCCACACTGACTGGAGGGAGGAGGAAGAGGAGGAAGAAGAGGGAGAAGGGGGAGGGGCCAAGGCAATCGTCACGTGGGAATGTTTTTGTGGCATCGCAAGTTTCCAAATCCATTATCACCTCTCATCTCATTGCTTAGGCTATTTTACATGGTAACACGGCTGAATGTGAATGAATATGGAAGAGTTTTGTAAAAAGCTGTCTTTGTAAATATGTAGTAGGCGATATCGGTGTAGACAGTACTCACGAATACTGCTGAATAGCTTTTACAATTGAAAAAAGTGCAATTTTAGTTTTAACACTAATTAAACCTCAGTATTTCTCTAAATACAGTAACATGTTCACAAAGCAATGCTCATGTTAACGTCTTTCTTACATGCGAGCTTTATTAGCTGCTATGGTCAAGAACAAACCTAAAATTGTTTGCAACATTTTCTGATAATATGAGTAACAGAGTTGTGTTGGTACTGACAAACTCCAATATGTCTAAAAACGTGAAAAATAAAACAGACTACATCAAACTGTCAGCCAACACAAAATGTTCAACATGCACAATATTCAAACCCAAAGCAAATCACTTCGCATTGATGTACATATAGAAATATGGTTTAAATTTCTTCCTAACCTTCTTGAGGACCTTTCCTCAACAGTGTTGATTTTAGGGCCCAATCATGGAAAATTGTGTCCCAAAAAAATGGCCCCAAAAATCCCCATTTCCCTAATTACTTCTGCTTCTAACTCAGGAAAAGTTTTTCTTTTTACTTTAAAGTGGCTTACCCAAATTAGAGTCCTTTGTTGAATCCTGGTGAGTTATTGCGCCTTTTGCTGCTGTGAATGCTTGCTGTGGTATAAGCGAGCCACATGCCAAACTAGCAATATGGTCACACAAGCCATAATTCTTCTTCTGCTTCCATTTCTTCTTCTTTCTTTTGGGGGTTGGAAAATACTTTTGGTGCATTACGTCCGGTTACCAGAAGGTGGCGGGAATGCACCAAAATTATTTGCAAACCGCCAAGAGAAAGTAGAAGAAGAAATGGAAGCGGAAGAAGAAATACAAGTCAACGAATGTGTAACATATCGCGAGCACCGATGATTATGGAATGAGAATTTCGGGAACGAGCTGTACTGTTCTTGGTCTCTCGATTTTTGAAAAATAAATTTGCCACAAAAATGTGATTTATACTATGAAGCGACTGATGGTGCGAAAAATATGTTAATGGGGTACTGCTTATTTATTTAACCTTGGACATTGTTCTTTCAGTCTTATAGTAGTGTACAATCTTACCTCCATGGAGGCATGACGCTGGAGAAGATGAATGACGCACACCTCTGTAATCAACCGCTCGGAGGTGAAACGCCTCCGTCTTGGCACCTCATCTTTGTCTTCTTCTGTCTGACCTCGGTGACCTCAAGGGATGATCTGATGCCATGAAAGAAAAGCCCAAAAGAGCAAAGTCGTACAGATGTGTGGAGAACATAACACCTTCATACCGGGCAGGGATCAAACACAGAACGTTTGCCTGAAGCAAGTCACTGATACTCAACGTTGTGCAGATTGGTGGCTTTATTGAGAGGGTGGTGTCAAGTTTAGCAGCTCACCTTTTGGGTTTTAACCATAAAATAACCTTTTTATATATATTTTTTTATATAAATAGTCATTTTTGGAGAAAACGACTAAATGTTTTTATTGTTGCTTTAATGAGCACCGCAAAAGGGCTGTGCAATTTAGAATGATGACACAACAGTACAGAGAACCAATTTTTGTGGTGTGACGTTTGTGAATTCACCTTTTCACCCATTTTTTAATTTAATTAAATTTTTTTAGGAAACGCATCCTCCATTATTTGCTATAAAAATTGCCAATGAAATGTTTTTGTGCTCACGTCAAAGTAGTGACTGGATTACTTTGGCGCCATATAATGAAATCTCTGTGTCAAGGAAAAATGTTCCATTGATTTGAGGAACTTCATTTAGACGAGACAATGTTTTGCCGCCATCTTGTAATATGTTCGTGCCGGGGAACTATGTTGAAGGGAGTGGAGGAGTTTCATTTAGACAAAAGTAGTGCTCAGCTGCCATTTTGTGGCACCACAGGAAATCAGACACTTTTTGGGGTGGAGTTTCAGTTGCTCAGTTGAGGTAAAGCTCACTCTCTAGCCACTCCCTAGACACTGCTGCTCTGTTCATACATGAATAAACAAACTCCTTCTTGTGCCACTTGTCCTTCAGTTAGCAATGAAGGCCGCTGCATGTGCGCCATTGTATGTGTTTACACACCGCCTAATGTGTGGGCCAACACAAACACGCCTCATGTCGGCCACAGGCTTTATTCTGACGCGCAAAACACTCAATTTGTCATTAGAGCTCACTTACAAGGAAGTGAGACCTTGCAAATTCCAACCAAAAATATGTGTAACACAACCTCTTTATACTTTTTTTTTTTTTTTTGCTTTGTGTGTAAGTGAAAAGTGGTCATTGCACACAATAGGGTCATGCATGTAAAGTAGAGTCAGCCATGTTGGGCATTCATTGGGAAATAAGTTCTAAAGACACTGATCCCCAAACTGTTTGAATGGGTTAAGTTCTTTCAAGCGCCTTTCCCAAACTTTTCCCACGGAATGCAAAACATACCTTTGTCTAAAATGCCTTGATAAGATGAAACATTCCGATTGGCTCAAGCCCAACCACTGATTGATTATTGGGAGTCTTGTCTGCATACTTTTGTTCACATAATGTAGGTGCATTATGCGGTGTTGCATACATCATGGCTATTTGGGGATGATGTCATGTAGTCTCGCAATGTCCTGACAATACACTCCTTGAGTTTCTTTGCGGCCCCTTGCAAAGAGGCCCTGCTTTTTTGTGCACCCTTCCAGCCTACACAACCCTTACAGCTTTTGTCGAACCCAACGAACCGGTCTGCTCTGGCCAAGCACCAGAATACAGGCCAAATCCCAAGCAAAAGAAAGAAGACGGGATTTGAGAGAAAAGGGGAGTGGAAGAAAAAGTAAAACAAGTCGTGGGTCTCCATTTCCTGATGAACACCAAGTTCACAGAGTACTTGCTAATTACACAATCAACAGCTCATTTTCATTTAAAGAAATGTCTGTCAAAAGGCAAGCTTTGCTAGATTCTAAGGGGAGTGATTCTCAAACTGTGGTATTTAACCTCTTGTGGTATGGTAAAAAAAAAAAAATCACAGAATTAAAGGTAGTTTGGTTTTACTGTTTGGTGCTTTCTACAGTCTTTATTACCGATTTGTTTTACTGTTTATTGTATATGTTAAATTGCTCCATGTACAGCACTTTGTATGCGGCGATGGCTGTTTGAAAGTGCTCTATAAATACAGTTGACTTGACTTGACTTGACTAGTGTAGGATTGTAGTGTTAAAACTGCTAGCAAGGGGTGTAGGACAGCTAGCCACACATCACTAATCCCTCCGCCCTTAAGTCTCTGACCAAAACTAACATGTTCACGAGCAAAACAAACGTGGCTATTAATAATGCCATGGGATTCCGAAAGTGCAAAGATGTGATAAATAGTCACAGGGGACCAATATGTAGCGTCAACAAAGTAGCAGTGCTAGCAGTACTAAGCTAGCTTTAGCCCTATAAACAAGCAGACGTTCGCCACGGCTATTACATTTTTAGCATGACTCAATTGTAATGGCGTGTTACTATAGCATTAAATGTAATATACTTTAAGGGGTTTCTTAAATTTACAAGCAATTAGATGTTAAAAGGAGTGAGAAATGAATTGTACCCGTTGAGGAGAAATTCTGCATCACATCTGAATTCTCTCAGATACCCGAGGTCCCTTCACACTGCTTCAGTTTGCTAGTCTTATGCCCATTAGTTGGCGAAGGAGGGATGAGATTTCTTTTCTAGTGTTGGACATTACGCCATATTTTCAGCAAAGTTCCAAAAAGCTCAAGGAAACAGGTCATGCCTTCTGATTTTATTTCCTTGTGTGTGATGGTTTCCTCAAAACCAAATTAGAGGTACAAGAGGGCCAGAGAGTTAAGATTGTTTTTCCTGCAGATCATATCACTCACATTTGATTTGATAAAAATTGAAATCTCCCCGTTTAAATGTTCACACTGTACATAATATCCATTGGTTTTAACCTTTTATTTAAAATCCAGTACAGTACATTTCAGTTGTATTTAACTTTGAATATATTTGCATTTACTCTTTTAGAACTGCATTTAACTTGTATTCATTATTAAGTACTTTTCTATTTTCTGGTATTCAAGTGCAAGATGTGCACATTTTACTATGGCTTACAGAAATATAATATATATATTTTGCAATAAAACCTCTTTCTAGTTTTTGAAGAACATCTGGACTGATCACACTATTGTTTTATAATTTATTGTCATGATAGCAGTACTTGGAGAGCTTAGTTTATGTGAAGTGGTAGTTGGGGTAAAAAGTTTGAGAACCACTGCTCTATGGCAGCTGAGATACTCCTGAAAGATTAATTTCCCAGCAGCCCAGAGGACCACTATGTAACCCCCGCCCCATCCTTCCTACTCTTCATTTCCCCCTTTGTTGACTCAGCTCCGCCAGGTCCTGCTATCAATTTACGAGCGGGAGGAGGAGACCCGGTTTACGGTAATGCTCTTCTGGACCACATGCATGACAGAGAATGGCAGGAAATGGACATTGAGAAGGTTTGAATCATTGTTGTTTAGCGCTCCACAAGTAGGAGATGAAATCAGTTAAAAGCAGTCGGTCAATTAAGCTGGACCGTTTTCAGAATTTCTGTGATTCTCTGACTCAGCATACTGTACAGCAGAGCTGGGTGGTGCATGGGAACAAAAAGTCAACCCAAGAAACTGTCTCTAGATGTCGAACCTGTTTACGAGTCACAAATGCAGCGAGATGCGTTTACGCACAAAATGTAGACTTACACGTGTAGACTTTAGAGTGCCTCGTTGTCGTGGCATGAAAAAGCTGCTACATGAAGTAGCATCTATTTTTCAAGTCACGGTAGTGGCAGTTGACAGTTGAGCAGGGCGTGGTCTCAATGCATTTCGTGGACATGTTCTCAGTGAACAATTTGATTTTTCATGGTCATGAAGCTTCATTTAATATAACTTACTTCTTTCTAATTTTAATTTTCAGTTCATTCTCAAGTTGAAGCCGCTGTTATATGCACTGTCAGAAAATGTCATTCAGAGACTCTTTCAAGTTCCACTGGCAAAAGCTCAAACCCATAATTTAAATAATAGCCTCATCATTATGTTGCACCTCACTGATGACCTCCTGCCATGCAACCACAAAAAGGTACATATAACCATAGGCAATTTAAAACCTTAGAAAGTCTGCCGTGATGGACGAGGTACGTGTGCGATGTCGTTTTTATGGCCTGCCGTTAACCAAACGTGCCTTGTGCAGCAAGGGCGAATAACACTAATCGGCACCTGATGTTGGTTGAGCTGTAAACAGACAGCAGAAAATGGATGACAAGAGTGTTTATGAAAAGACGACTACCAACTTATCGGTTTTCGCTGTTTAAATCAGAGTTCAACTACACCCTGCCCCAAATTGCAAATGGTAGAGTCCCTGTTTATATTATTTCCCCTGTCCAAAATCAAGAATGGTATGATCACATTGTCTCACTGTATATGAGCCCGGAAGCGGCCCGCTAGCGAACAAATGGATGGACAAACCAACACAGCACTCAAACATTTGTTTTTTCTGTTTTGCCTTTTGAGTGTCCACACCCCTAAAACAATGATGGTACAACCCTAGGGTCTTAGGTTGTCTAATTCCTTTTGTCTACTTATATTTGCACTTACTAAACACACCCTCCTAAAGTGACCCAGTGAACCTTGACCTTTTGTGGGGTCCTAGGCCTTTTGTTGGCATGTTACATCACTGACAACCATGTGCGCTGATTGTCCACACAGCCAAGTGAGTTTATCGTTTAGCCTTGGCTGTGGACACACCATGTCCACCTTTTCTCTCAGTGTCACTCCTAATTAGATCAATAATCTTCAGGGGGGTGGCCCGGTGGAAGACTGGTTAGCGTGTTGGCCTCACAATGCAGAGGTGTAGGGTTTGATTCCAACTCCGGCCTTCCTGTGTGGAGTTTGCACGTTCTCCCCGTGCCTGCGTGGGTTTTCTCTGGGTACTCCGGTTTCTTCCCACATTCCAGAAACCTGCACGGCTGGTTGATGGGGTACTCCAAATTGTCCCGAGGAGCGCTAATGGTTGTTGATGTGTGCCTTGCGATTGGGTGGCAATCAGTTGACTGTGACCTCGCCAACTGCCTGAAGACAGCTGGGATAGGCTGCAGCACGCCCGTGACCCTTGTGATGGTAAGCGGACCAGAAAATGGATGGATGGAATCTTGAATGGAAACACCGCTGCATGGGAAAGACTGTATATACCGGTAGATGTGACACACTGTTTGTCAACTTTCACTATGAGGAATAATGGCTTCATTGTTTATTTATTTCCATTTTTCTCAACAATAAAAACACAATATTACAAAAATATTAA
The DNA here is from genome assembly GCA_026261675.1 of Hippocampus mohnikei. Classification (NCBI taxonomy): domain Eukaryota; kingdom Metazoa; phylum Chordata; class Actinopteri; order Syngnathiformes; family Syngnathidae; genus Hippocampus; species Hippocampus mohnikei. The sequence goes on from JAKGUB010000521.1 coordinate 6,208,190, forward strand.
GTGCTGCATGTAGTACAAAAAATGCCCGTATGAAAACAATTCAGCAAAAATAGGTATAAATACAAAATCCTCTATATACAAATAGCACAAAGAAAATCAAAAATGCTGCAATCAGCATTATTGATTTTCTTTGTGTTAAATTACTACAAATTCTCAGAATCTACATAGTCAAAGAAAAAAAACATGGGAATAAAACAAAATCACTCAGGCACACAATGTATAAGACCTTATTCCCATGTTGATTAAAAAAAAAAAAAAAATTCACACCCAAATGCACACTTTCAAGTTTTGTTAGGACAGGACATTTAGCTTATTTCTAAAAGCCCAAACAATAGCAACCATCGCAAATATTACACTTACGAACAGTGGAGGGAAAACCCCCCACACACTTGAACGCAAAGAAGCATAAAAACGACTTCCTCAGAAATACAATAGTATTTGTGCATGAGTAAGTCCACATCAATTTCAAGCTCATTTGGAATCCAAGCTTCCAAATAAACGAGGGCAGTCCTCATTATTATTGGCTCCGCATGAACGACACTTTAGCACCTGGTTAATGATACTTAACACTGTGAACAAACAACTGCAGATGACCATTTTTTTTAGCGTTCAGTGCTGTGTTATGGCTCTACCGTAAGTCCTTTCCAGTGATTCAAGCCTGTAAAGCTTTGCAACGGTCTCTTAAAGCTAACGGGCACCAATACTGCCCCCTGCGGGCCAAAGACTGTTGGGGCAAATCAAAGGGTGAGATATAATTCCTGAGTTAAACGTGCTAACTATCTTCCTCTCTGTTTCATCAATGATAGGAAATGATTGATTGAGATCATTTGAGGGGTATTTCAGCAGTGCTGTTTTGATGCCTACATGAAATACAAACACAGCCAATTAAATAGATGTAAATAGATCCTTAATATTTACTGAAAATGGATTGAGAAAAAAATATGTATATATATTTGAGTGAAATTAAAAATCTTATTGGAAAAAATATGATTCTATAATTCAACTCTAGCCATACATACATACACAGAGAGAGAGAGAGAGAGAGAGAGAGAGAGTAAAAGTTTACTTATAGAATCATTCAATTTAATGCCTTTTCAAAGAGAGAGAAAGAAATATAGAATCACATTTTTTCCAATGAGAGCTTTCATTTCATCCCAATGCCTTTTCAGTAAAAAATGCCATATTAATTGGCTTCGTATCAAATTTCGGCATCACCTGTGGTTCATATATGGCTAGCAGGAAAAACATTGCATCCTGTCCGCCATTCAAGCTTAAGAGCACAAATGAAACCTCAGAGGATCTATTTAGGAAAGCCTCAACAACTCCAAAATCTTCATGTTACTTCATAAACATATGACCGAAATTTAAGATGTGTACGTCATGTTTTGGCCTGTAAGTGCAACGTATGAGCCATACATTTCTTTCATAGCCTTTTTGTCAGATTTTTAGCAGGACTTCATCACATACAAACCAACTTGTCGCATCTCCACAACACTTTTTGGAGGAGCGGGGCAAACAGGGCTTCATACTGTCATTTTTTCCCCCCAAAGGTTCCATCACCTTTACAAGAGATCATTGAGGTCGTACGTGTTGAAGAATTCGGACACACCCTCGCCATCCTCCAGGCTCCACAGGTAGTCGCTATGGTCCAAATGTGGGGAGAAGCTGACGAAGGGGGTGCCGCCACCTTCGCTGGGGAAGGACGTGCCAGGTAGTTGGTCTTCGGTCATCTGAAGCAAGCTGGGAGGCAAACCCAGCAGATGCTCCACGTCCAGCAGAGTGGAGGAAGAGGAGGTTGAAGCGGCCGCTGTGGACATGCACGCTGCATTTGTTTTGGGCGGAATAATGAAAGAATGTCTAAAATGTTTCCTGGGAAATGCAGCAAGTGGATCAGTATTTTGGAACCTGAGATTTAAGTAGGGATTGGTATCGTTGATTACAGCGGCACCTGACCCAACTTGCGTGTTTTTGCAATTGAGCTGTCACTTGACAAATTATTTTCTTTGATTTGAAATTCAAAACACGAGCGCTAGATGGTGGCAGCGTATTCCCCAACAAGTGACGGATTGGCAGCTCTTATTTGCCGCTCACGGTGGAATTGAGCGCTGGCCAGTTCGAAGGATTCTGACTGATCTTTCAAGGATAATCACAGGAACTACCCAATGAAAGAATAGACTCTCTTTTCATCACAAAAAGGTTGTTTTGTAGTAGTAGTATTTAGTAGTGTGTGTGCGTGCATGTGTTCCATGCATCTGTGTGTGTGTGTATTATGTTGCTTCAATTTCTAAATTTAAATCATCTCCATCATCTATTCACTCTTTAGTGAGACTCTTTGCAGTACATTTTAGATGACAAACCCTGATCAGTCACAAATTGGTTATACAGGTCAAATATGATTTGCGATACAAGTGTTTTGAGGTGCACTGAACGAGTTAAACTTGTAGGTCAAGGCCCCACTTTATATTTATTTGGTATACTGTCAATGTGGAATGATTTTTGATGAACCAACTCTCGATCCATGCTATGAAAACTTAATTTGAAACCTTAGCCATTATTTGAAAACCCCAACCCAGGCTTCCAATCCTAATTTACAACCCTAACCTTGGCTTCTCACCCTAATTTGAAAGAACCGAACCAGGAAAAAGTCCAAACTTACCTTCAACAGACTCTTCTTTGTTGCTGCTGAGGCTCGCTGGTGCTGCAGTGGGCTTTTCTGGTGTGACCGAGCTTTTAACCGCACTGGCATTTTCGAGACCCTCCTCTGGACACAGGTACACTTCTATGGGACCATTCTTACTCTTCAGGTAGATCTGTAACGAGCCCTGACAATTAAAAAAAAATTTTTAACATTAGTCACTGATTGACATTTTTTGTAAAGATTAATTTTGATGAGATGGTTGAATCTGAACATGGCACCAAAGTCCAGATTAATGGGAAAATAGTAATTGTGTCATGGAAGTACAGCGGAACATGGATTGTCATCAACCCTTGTTGTCATACATTTGGTTTCCCAACATTGTTTTGCTATATTCTGCTCAAAACAACACAGACATGAAAACAAGAGTTCAAAACATTCAGATATAAAAATATATATTTTTAAAGAAATATATTTGTTTTCAGCCTGAAAACCCAGAACCAAAAGCCAAGTCACGGACGCACTGTGTGCGGCAGGCGTTAAGACAGAATCATTAAGGTGAGAAGGAGACGAGCAGCAGGTTGTAAAGAGTCAAACAACAGATGCGTCCTCACCCCCGACGCGTCTGGCACTTCCAGTTGGGTCTCGGAGGGTGCCTTGACGGCAATCACCGTCTCCTCTCGGAAGCTGCCGATGAAGCGGATGTCTTGGTACGTCACGTAGGCCAGCGTGCAAGTATCGGGTTAAGGGGCAACGGTAAACAAAGAAGAAGACGCTCAAAAGATCTCCCAGAGGAGGATAGAGTTGTTGTTCTGTGAAGGATATCTTTGGTTGTCTTTGTGCTCGGTAAGCTGTTTGAGCTGCGCGCTGCTGCAGTGGATGAGCTCGTCCAGCGATTGCTCGGCTCGCTCCAAGTCTTTGAGTTCTTTCTGCAACGCTCGGGCCTTCCCTCCTCCGCTGGTGCCGCCTTCAAACACATCTCCAACCCTTGTGACAACAACACAATTGATGCTTTTTATTTTCCCGTTCCCAGCGAGGTTGGAATAGTTTGGCATTTTTAATAATGGTTTTAATTTTGTTTTGAGTATCGTTTTGAATAATTGTTTCCAAGGTCTCCTGATTATAAAATATATATATATATATATATATATGCACGGAAAGAGGACCTAGAAATAAATGTATTCAAATTATTTCTACAAAATTGTTCAGTCCCAACTTACAGCCACTGGATGTTGTTCTTTGACTTTTTCCGGATGAGCTGGACTCCCTCCAGGACATTGGTGATGTCGTAGATCCGCCTCTTTTGGACCTCCAGCACCTCCGTGGCCCAGTTCAGGTCCAGGACGCCATCGGGCGACTCGGCGATGAGGCCGACAAACTTCTTGGTCAGCAGGCCCAGCGAGGTGTCGTACCTCGTCCGCTCGCCCGGTGACTTTGGAGCTAAAAGGAAAAAAAAAAAAATTGAAAAAATCAGTTGTAACTTCCAATAAAAATGTACATTTTTCATCTCAAGTTGTGTGTTCTTACTTCTTGGACTTGCTGCAATGCCACCTTTGCCTTTTGGGGTACAGAATTCCGGGAGGAAAACCGGATCTTCAAGATCCAACTTCCTTTTGGCCTGAAGAAAGAGGAGATCATTTCAGTTACACATAAAAATATACAAGACAAAAGCAGGAACAATCCCTTCAAGTCTATGGCGTACTACGTAGTCACAGCCTTCCTGCAGAACAAACCGCAGTGACTCTGAATAAGTGCCAGTTCAGTGTTACATCATAAACGTGTGCCACAAAGCGGGCCAAAAGAGGCCCGTCATAAATGTGCCAACAGCTCTCAAGTGCGGGAAACAAAGCATCCCCTCACACTTTCCCAAGCAATTCAAGACGGGCTGCTTGGACAAGGAGGGGGGTGGAAGACAGGGCGGGGAGTTTAATCATCTCTCAACTCACCGCCTACAGAACGCCAGAAATCCTCAGAAGACTCAACCCTCCCGCTAAAAGCACTCGCATGCATTTCTTCTTAGAATTTAAGACACTGCAGCAATAGAGGTGATTTACGAAAGCAATATCGACTTCAAACATCTGCAAAAACGAACAAGAACGCACATAAAAGTAAAGTATGACGTCATGATGTTGTTAGAAAAGTCTGTAAAATGACATTTTTTTGCAGGGTAAACTCAACGCGTTACATGAAAAATCATGACACTGGAAAAGTTGTCTTTGTTTCAGAAAAGTGTAAAACACAAACAATATTTTTCCATAGATAGATTTGTAACAGTACATGAAAAAGTCTTAAGACTGAGGAAAACGTGTGATTTTTTATAATTTTTTTTTTACACGAACGTCAAGTCTTAACATTTAGAGAAAAGCCATATTTTTACAAGCAAAACGCTTCAATGTGATAAAATTACAAGAAAAAAAGTTGCAAAATTGAGAAACAAAATCTTAGTATTCGGAATATTTTTGGAGAATGAATTCGCATTACAAAAAAACACTAGTAGGTTTATAAGGAAAAATGTTTTCTGAAAGGATTAAAGAAAGAAAAGTTTGTTTTTTTGAGTAAAAAGAGAATAAACGCGCAATGTTACAAAAAATTTATAAGACAAGATTTTCTTTCTGAGATTAAATTTGCAAAGTTAGAAGAAAAAAAACATTATTTGAGGGAAAATAATGCGTTACAATTACAGTACTGATGATTTTGGGGCGAACCTATCCTCTGTTGTGTGCGGAAAACTAACCTATTCGCTTTTTGGTGCTCAGGCCAAAGCCATTGATACTATAAAACTATTGCTTTGGCGCCGTCTTGTGGCTATCCACGCCTGAGCTTGGTCCCTATCCCCCGCGAATAGTTGTAATGTTATGGGGGGAGGGAGTTTAAAATAACACTTTTTCTAAGAATATTATTTATTACAAAACAAAAAACAAGTTGTAGTCTTTCGTGTGATGATATCTTTCAGTAATGTGTCTCAAAATGATTCATTACTTACAAATATATCTTTTTTTTTTATCAGCGTTACAGACATATGATGGCAGGCACAAGAATGAAACACTCCTCCATTAGATGGCAGAAGAAGAAAAAAAATCGGTGTGCCTGTAAATTAGCTTTGGGTTCAAATAATCCTCACACGTTTTGTTTGTACTTTTTGTGACGTTCCGGCTGGGTGGTGTAGAGTAAGATTTGTCTCATCTAAAATGGGTGCCTTGGCTTAAATAAAGGTCGGGACATGCTGCCTTAGCTATCAAACCTGCGTGACTGGTTATATTATACATTGGCTTTAAACATCGCATGAAGACGGTAGCCTTGATAGCGTGCTGGGAACCTTCTTTGATAGAAGGCCAAAATGGCACCGTGGGGCAACAAACAATTCCACGCAACCGTAAGCTTGGGCTTTTTGGAACACATCCCACAGACTACTGCGGAGGCTGTCACACCACAAGACATCAGCTGCCAACACTTAGCACACCGCAAGGTGAGATGCTATCTTCTTCCTCTGTCAAAACTTGGCAGTTTGACGGACCTCCGCTTTGCTACTTGTTCCTAATTATTTGAGACAGCTGGCAATCCCAGGGACTTGAAAAGTGGCGAGTCATGTTGGACAGTGAAAGCCGCCATTGTGCTAGCGTGCTAAAGCGCGACATGTCCACCTGTTAGCCAGCGACATCTGGAGCTATACAGAATGTATAGTAAGCATATGGGACTAATGTAGTAAAAAAAAGGACACACACACACACACACACACACACACACACACACACACACACGAAGGACAAGAAACTTTTTTGAAACAACATTAACATCTAATTTGGCAAATAACTAATTATAAGTGTCTTACAAAATCTTGAAGAACAAAAGAAAAATTACACAGTATAAAAACGAGGTGGATACGGTATTTACACTGTGTACTGTACTGGGAAGACTGGTAAAAGTGGAAACACTCATTCAGCTCCTGTACTTCAATAAACGTGAAACTGTTTTGAAACATGTTTAAAGCTGGGTATCGGATAAGCTAAATTCAAGCAGTCCCCTTTCACAAAATGCGACCAGCAAGAGTACCGTAGTCAATATGGACTCAATAACTATATCACAATCTTTGAAGACACTTTGTACAATATTTTCTGAATAGTACGGCTGCGCATGAATCGGTGGTTACTCCAACTGAGATGCCAAATGGCTGTTAAAAAGGAGAAGGATGAATCACAACACGTGTATTTGCGGCGCAGGAATGTTGGAATTTCCATGTTGGCCTAGCATGCTGGTCTTGCTGGTGTAAATAGCAAGACCAGCAATCAATAAAAAGACAAAAACAGCAAAGATTCAAACAACCTTTTGGTTAGTGGGCAATTCGCTCTATCAACTGAGTCACAGCCACCCGGCAAAACCGTCATTGCTGTTTGTTGGTGCTCTGCTGGTAGCTGATCACACCAGCTGGTCACAAGCAATCACCAGCTCCTGGCAAGGCCACGGCAGCAGGACCAGCCTGCTGCCGTGGCTGTGGCTCAGTTCATTGGCCGGCTTGCCCAATGACAAATGTTTCGGCTGTTCGAATCTTGGCTGTTTTGTTTTGCTGCTGGTGATAGTAAAACAAAACGATGCTGGTTTGTGATGGTTTTTTGTTGGTTTGTTTTACCAGGCTGGAGAGATGAAGCTAGGTTAGCTTAGCATGAGCTAATTGGTACAACAGAACATAGATGGTTTTAAAACGTTACTAAATAGGAAAACCGTTCCAAAGGTTTTGCACGTATCTGGTCTTGGTATACTTTGATATGTTCAAAATAATTTGAGGCTTGGTAAAGGGTTTGCAGAGAGATATATAAATAAATAAATATGACAGAAGGAAGAGAGGTTAGGTAATGTGTAGTTTGTGTAGCGAGTCAGAGAGCCAGTGAGGAAAAGAACAAACTGCACTCCTTGTCCTTTATCTGCAAGTGTTGCAGTATCACAGCTTTCACGTTTTGCCGCCACCTCACCCCGCCTGCTTGCGCCGTTACACCCAAGCAGCATCACGTGACACCCTGAGCTCATCTGTCCGCTTAATTGCCACCGCGGTCGCAGAATCTCTGTTGTCACATGAAAAAAAAAAAAATCACCAGCCCCTGCAGCAAACATTTCCTGTCAGGCTTGTATATGACTCCAGATTCCATTCAAGCTGAGGGCAAGTTACAGAACGCCCGCCAAAAAAAACCACAACACTTTAGTACACAAACCCCCACCTGACTACCACACCCTTGTAATCATAGCGTTAGGACAACAAAAGCTGCATTGCCAAAGACATCATCAATGTGGTTTCTTTTAAAAAGCATTGGGTGGATCTGCCGTTATGCGCTAGTTTCTTGTTTTGGCAGCGCTTGAATTCATGTCAACTCATGCCAAAATTTTTTTGGATTGATCACTCCTCGTCTGATGCTTTCGGTGTTGATTTGCAGCAATAGTGTTCACATTTTGGCATCAATTTGTCATGGAACGGGTATCGACACTTTACTTGTATGGTGTCGAGAAATTTGGGCCAACACTGCTGAACCGAGATCTGGGAAATTGTAAAAAGAAAAAAAAAAGTGCAATATACAACATTAAGAATGTTCATAATTACAATAATTGCTGTAACTGGGAATCTCACAGTCATTTTCATAGTCGGCGGACATCAATGTCACTCTTCACTGCTGAAGGCAAAAACAAATTGTGTTCTTGAACTTTTGTTTGACATATTACTCGAAAGTGGCGCCACGCTGCAGCTTGGTCGACAAAGAACTGTGACTTCTGCGTCGGAGTAGAAAGTGAATAACATGGTGTAAAACATCTTCAAAAAGAACTATGCAAAAAAAAAAAAATATGTACAGTAACAGAAGAGCACACCTAAACCAACCAACAGCACTACTGCAACCCAAGCAGGTCAAATAGCTAACCCAGCGCTGGGTCCAAAAGGGACCGAAGCCAATGTTGGGTTGAGGATTTGACCCAGCAGGTGGGGGTCAAGATTTTGATACAACAAGGAGGAAAAAATGATCCACCCTGATGAGTTAAAGCACATTGCCAAAGTCAAGGCCCGGGGGCCAGATCTGGCCCACCACATCATTTCATGTGGCCCGCAAAAGCAAATCAAGCATGTCGAGTTCCATGATGCTTGCTAAAGTCTGAACCAAAATTTCAAATGGTCACATGTAATCCACAATAACAGTCATTATTCTTGACTTCTGATTTTAAAACTAGTTATTCATCAATTTGTTGTGCGCTGTGTATGTAATATGTGGATGTGATTAAACATTGATGTGGTTTCCCAAAATTCATAAATTCCAAGGCAAACCCTAACTACACTGAGGCCCGTGACAAATTTGAGTTTGACATCCGCAAGTTAAAGCTACAAAGAAATGAGTTAGTTACCAGGTTGTCATTGTAGCGGCGCTTCATTTTACTACTAACATTTCCGAAGCAGAAACGTTCCTGTGTAATGTGTCCCCACAGCACATCTGGTGCAGTTTTGACACCAGATTCCCTTTCTGACTCACTGCTTTGCGATGTGTTGACGCTTTTGCTACCGTCAAGTCGTGAAGAGAGTCGGACGTGCTGCGACGAGGCTTAAGCTTGTTCAGTGCTAGTTTAGTTGATACGCACCGAAGCTGAGTTGTTATTACTTCCCGTGATAGGCGTTCGCCAACCAGCATCACGCCACCTCAGCTTTGCAATTATGTCAAAATGGATTTTTGTCCTTTTTATTTATTTATTTTAAAGTGACCCAAAATTCTGGGCATCGTCCTATTCGAGTGTATTCATCGCCAGGTGCGTGGTCGATACCGGCTTATGAAGGCAATTTACGGTGTAAGCGCATACAGTCAAGACCGTAGTCAAAGCCCTGAGGGAAAACCTGTCTTGGGGGTTGGAGGAGTCCCACATGAAGAATTGCAAGCATCGCAAACAAACTTTCATCGACTTCCCGAGAGAAAAAAAAAAGCTCTTTGAATTGACAGTTGAATGCGCCTGGTTGCTCATGCGTGCAACACTTTCTGTTATGCGGTAAACAGTGACGGTTGTGCGTCTGTTCCGCTCAATTTTAAGTCGGGAGCAAGTGCCGAATGTGAAAGGGAATAAAAGAACGTGGCGGACTTCACACAGAAATCTTTTTTTTTTTTTTAAACCCTTTTATGCACCGTGTAACTTGATAACATGATAAGCTGTCCAGTGTTGTATCCGCTATCCCTGCAAAGGGTGAATATATTGACACCACTATCAACGGGACAATCACGGCTGGTCTTTTAGTGATTCCGAGAGCCCAAAAGAAGTTCGCAGGTTTGCGAGCGTTTTCGATTCGGGCTCTAGTGATCTGGAATGCCCTACCCAGGCAAAATAGTGCAACTAACTCAGTTTGAAGTTTTCTAGTGAAGAAATTTCTTCCACAGCCAATTAATTTTGTAAGTAGAGGTTTCCACTGTACAATATTGTGTCAAATGTTGCATCCTGGTTATCCTGGAAGAGGGACTTCTCCCATCTGCGGCCTCTTCTTAAGGTTACTCTTTTTTTTTTCCCCCAAGATGGGGTTTTGGGAGTTTTTTTCATGCCCTCCTGGGGGTCAAGGTCAGAGGATGTCGTGACGACTTGTCAACTGTGGCCATGTGAAGCCCATTAAGAGCGTTTGTGATGAAGGGCTATCTAAATAAATGGGACTTGACACTAATTTACTTTTATTACAGTGAGCGTGATTTAACAGGAGCTTCAGTCATACATTACCTTTCTTTTACAAACTTATTGACACAATAAACCCAATGTCTTTTTACTTTCGGTAGCTTGCAAAAAATATCTTGCTTTCTAACTTGCTGCCAAGTTAAATATTTGTAAGATTCCGGCGGGCACTGTGGTCAAGTGTCACATGAGGGCACAGAAGCCAAAGAGGAATTGGACAATGTGTTGCAACAATCAGAGAAGTGTAAAAAGGCACATTTGTGAGTCATTTTCAACTGAATTTTCTCTCATGCAATATGACAAATTTGCTGAGGATGTGTTAGAATAGAAAATACAATGTTGTCATGTTTTAAAGTTTCTTCTTGTTACATGCTTGATTGACCTCGGAACGCTTGTGTTCAGAACATCTCGCACACAATGGAAGCATAGAGTCAGAGAGATCAAGAGACCGGAGCAGATGGTACCTGACCACATCATTAGTAGACACACTGGTGCCTGTTATCTTATAACTTGGAAAGGAAGATTTATCCTTGGACGGAAGGGAGTACTTGAGCACTCCATCATGAGAAAAGAGTTACGAGCCAAATTATAAGGAGGTACCCCTTGGAATGTACACATGTCCGGATGTTGGTGCGAGTACCAAGAGAGTGCTTTGTCTGAGGGGCGACCCAATGGGGCCGTTCAGAGGTGTGTCATGTTAATGAAGATGGGAGTGTTTTTCTGATATGTTTCTCGTAATTTGCATATACAATCAATAAAAGGGTCGGCAGAGGTTGCAGGGGTTGGGTGTCAGTTGGGAAGCTCACACTGAGTGGCTTCATCGAAAACTGCACCTCCTGCCGGCAGAGAAAGACGATCTGTTCCTGTGTTCGAGCCTTTGTCGAGCGTCCGAGAGAACATCTCTGACATTACTTGGGGGCTCGTCCGGGATGGCAAAGCCTCCCCTGCGGCTGGCGGCCTGCGGCGACTGAACCAAATCGGTGCACCGTCGGAGCCTATTGGGACTTCGAAGGCTCTTTTCTTGGGGCCAGGAGCGGGGCCGCCTGCCGACGGGGACGCCAACGCCAATCCGGCGGACCTGGGCGGCTCGTTCACCAGGAAGGATTGGCGGAAAACTAAGGTCAGTCTGATTTGGCCCGGTGGCTCCGGAAATGTTGGCGCCCGGTGGCTCGAGAAATGAGTACCAGCTTCCACACTAGTGGCAACCTGAACTGGATTGGTTTAGGCTGCGGTCACAGGGCTTAGCTCGAAACGGAAATTGGCTCTCGAACACAGGATCTGATCATTCCTGTGTGTGTGTTTGTGTGTGTGTGTGTTTGTGTCTGCGCGTGTTGGAGTGAATGTTGCGAGCTTGACGTGTGAGTGTCGCGCGGGCTGTTTCCTCTGTGTGTGCATTTGTCTGTTTGGGGTTACGATACCGTGCGGTGCCGTAACCCATGTAATACGCAGTGGGATTGTAAACAGCAGACTGTCGTGGATGCCTTATGCAAGAAAATCCCACCCGTTGGGTTGAAGAGGATTTTACCACGACTGTGATTTTGACTTGCTGTCCCACTGATTAAATCCAGTTTTAGTGTCTGCCCTATGCGGTTGTAAACTGGACCAAATTGGGATTAAACACTAACAAAAAAACAAAAACAAAAAAAGAGGGAAGGAAGTTGCGAATATTGAATTTGATTGAACTTGAATGATTCGCTCCGGTCCGATAGTGATAGTGATTATTCAATTCGGCGCAGGTACGTAACATTTTGGTTTGAAAAACATACCGAGCAAGAGTGCGACTTCCTGTAAATTCCGTGAATACTTTTGGTTGTTGCTAGGCACCAGCATGGATGCAAGGACATTCCTTGACTCCTTGCGATTAAACATGTCGCAACGGGCGACAGTGTGTCAAGATGAAGAAAAAAGTTCGTCAAAAACACGCGATTAGCTGGGATAGATGATGATGGACTGATACGGGTTGTGCAAGTAATTAATGTTTATTGCGCCGAGGAAACCAAAACACCAAAAGTCCTCGAAAAAAACAAACCAACATAGAAAGCCGTCTGATTCCTCCAAATTCACTGCTGAGGAACTCAAACTTTTGAAAGAGGGTAGATGTTTTCGTTGTGGCGTAAAGGCCACGTAAAGCGACTATGCAGACTTAGACAGAATGAGGAGGCGAAAAAGAAAAACAACAGACCTACAAGCGGCTTCGGGATCCTCAGATTTCGGGCAGTTTTAGGGGCCCGCATCAAAAAAGCGGCGACACCCTTGTTTCTGCTTTGGCGGGCGAAGTGTCGGAATGTGGTGAAGTCCAACAAGGACCGATCAAATCAAACTGCCCTGAGTCTGGAGGTGCGAATTGACGATAATGAATGAATGCTTGTCGGTGGCAAATACCAAATCGATAATGCAACGTAATTATATATATTTATTCATGAAGCAGGATAAATTTAGTCTGACGGTGATGTTTATTGAACTATGTTTATCAAAATATGAGGGTTAAGTTAAAAGGTAAATAAAATACATATGAGTAATGATGATAATTCTGTATTCTGTATAATAAAAGGAGAGAGACCGATAATCATACTAGTGATGAATGGCATTCTGTTGGAATCCTTATGTGACATTGGCACATGTAGAACGTTTCTTATTAGAGAAAATAGACACTAAAGTGAAGTGAGCAGTGTAATGAGTAGTCAGAAATTGTTTTCTGATCTGGGCATGTTATTTGTGTTTTTTCTCTTATAGCCTGTAATATTTGATATATATGATGATGTTTGACGGCCTCGATGAGGAGACAGAATGTAGGGAGAGGAGAAAAAGGCGTTGAGGATTCCTCAGTCCCCCAGAGAGAGAGGGGGCTGGGAGGATGGGGTGCTCTTTTGAAAGTAGAAGTGTGAAGAGAATGATTGTTTTAGGTTCGAGTCAACTTGTTACCAGATGTGCTCTTTGCGTGCTGCAATTTCTCTCTTCTCAATCACAGGGGAGAGAAAGCAGTCTTGACCGCTTTTCTGCATACACTTTGTTTTTGAAGCAGTTGTTGACGAAAGAGGAGAGGAACAGTCTCCGTTTCGACAGAGGATCAAAGATGTCATGCTGAAAATGTGCACCTGTCTGCAACAGGCTAAGTTTGAAAGAACACAGAAGCTGAGATTTGTTCTCAGGTGGTGAGTACTGATGGTTCGGAAATTGAAGATGAGCTAAGTAGACAATGTTGGATTGAGTATGTTGAAAGTAAGCTTTGCATGTGCGTGTAAAGATTGAAAGAAGTAGCGGAAATAAGTAAAGCGAACACAAGGTTTAAATAATAATGTGTAAGAATAAGGCAAGAGTTTGGAAATATAAAAGGGAGAATGAACAATGCCAACTGGAATGCAATTAAGGCTATACAGTATTGCGTTGAGTGGACGGCTTGTCCATTGCTGTCCACATTTGAAAGGAAAATGATTGATAAAGTAACAAGAACAAAGTTATGGTAATCAAGGCAGCACGGTTCCTCATCCACCGCATGGAGGAGGGAGCGTTGAATTCCGTGCCACCCTCCACATAGACATGGCAAGAGAATTAGGAGCGGATGGCCAGCCTGCGGGTAGGAGGCCTGCACTCACCAGACACATGAAGAATGGGTCTTTATTTTTCACAATTGAAAAACCCTATTGTAAGCTTTTAAGATATTGAATGAATTAATAAAAATATACACAGCGTTTGTTAACCGAGGGGCACTCTAATCATTGTGTGAGCTCTGCAGGGACCCTCCATGCAGGTTGTAAACCGCATGAAAAAAGGGGGCACAATCAAGCAATTCCGCAGCCCCACCCAATTCCACTGTGCGTTGAGCTCCCTCAGTTTGCCCAAGACAAGTTATTGACAATTGATAATGTTGGGAAAAATGCAAAGGAAAGAATGACTGAATAAATAAAATAGTATTTTCGAACTGATGACTGCAATACTACTGTGGGATCAGGGACTGAGGCTTTATGAACTTGATTCAATTATTGACTTACTTGATGGCTATTGTTGATCTGTGGCCAACAATTTCGATTTGTGTAGTACAAACTGATGCTTGAAATATGATGGCTAATTCTCCCGCTTTTTCCCCCACCTTAGATGACGAGAATTGGCGAATTTATTTCTTATTTTATATGCAGCAATCCCGAATCAAAAGCCAAGACAGTGACTGAGAAATGATCGAGGCTACACAATAACTGACTGCACTTCCAAGAGACTAAGGGTCTCCAGTAATGCATGGAAAAAAAAAAAAAAAAAAAAGCAGAAAATTGAGAAATCTAATCGAATATGAATCAGTGTCTCTGTACAGACTCCATCATGGCTGACCCTACCCCCACCCAAGCTCCAGGCCCACTGGGAGGCCAAGACGGCATAGCTGTGGAGGGGGAGTTAGGAGGATGTGGGCCAGTGCGGGGTCATCGGGGACCAAGCTGACTCAACCCAACTCAACTCAACTGTATTCATAGACTCCTCCGCTGTGATGAGATCAAACGGACATTGTAATACCTGCGCTGCCTCCACAAAGACTGTCCACTGACAAGCCACACCACCCACACGTGGATGAGGCCCAACTGCCACATGGGTACTCTGACGCCCCAACAACGGGGGTCACCACTGGCCTGACCGAAAGATTGTCCGCTGAACTGAACATGCTGGATCGCAATTTGCTCGTCAAAGTCAAAAGTCTGCTCAGATGACTGAATGTCACATTGCCGAACGAACAATTCTCACCGCCAACACAAAGCTGACTGTTGCTAACGTCAGTAGATGATCCACCACCGAACTCTGTGTCCAGTGTCAGCCTTGGGCCTCCATGGTTCTTCCCGTACTGCCCTACAGTCCCGAATGACCCCTACCCACTGCACAATGCTTTTGACACACTAGAGAACAAAAAAAATTATCGCATGGCCTGGTTGGTTGAAACACAAGGCAATTTATTTAATGTTCCCTATTCCTCAATTGTCATAGGTTCAGAGGAGGGTGTGCCAGCCGGAGTGGACCTGTCAGAGGATCTCGTTGACTGGTATCGTATTGCATGGCCGCAAAACACATTTTTCTCGCATCAAGTCCTACTCATCTAGCTGAGGAATTGAAACCAATGGTAAAGAGGGTAGGCACGTTCTCAATTGGAAATTGTTTGAAATTCCTAACGTAATGTGTTTGCCGTCTACTCAAATGAATGAAAATGTTTTTTACACACATTTTTTGAAAATTGTTTTTCGCATACATTTTTTTTTTTTTTTTTTTTTGAAAAATCGTTTTTTTGGCATACATTTTCCCTTGGTGATTTAGACCAACACATTTTTATTGGAGTATTTCTCATTCACTCGTCTTGGTGGTAAAGTACTTAATGTGTTACTAGTTAATATGTTTCCAATTTTTTTTTTTTTTTTTTAGTCAAGTGGCTGCGCATCTCTGCCCAACCTCCAAACGGCGTTGTAATCATTCGGTACACTGATGATCTTCTTGCGACACCTTTTGAGGTTTGCTCTTCGGAAGCCACTCGGTGGCTTGTTTAACTTTTTTTCGCGGTTTCAAACGGAAAGGTAAAATTATAATGTGCACGCGCCGTTATATTTTTGGGAGAGTTGCACAGCGATGTCGGCTTTTCTCGTGCGGCCTGATTGTTTCAAGCTGCTATGCTTGGATATTTTTGACGAAGAAAACTCTATTTCTACTGTTATTTTTCAGGAAAGAGAGGGGGAAAGTGGATGACGGATTTTGACCTACGCCAGCATGCAATTGGACCCATATCAATCATGAGCGATTCAGCATGCGTCGGACGTATGGCAGCATTCAGCAAATTTTTACAAAAAGTTGATCACATTGTATTAGACGGTCCCTTAAACGGTCCCTACTTGTCACAGTGGCTGCATTTGTCTGTTCGAAAGTGTTTACTATGTCAATAGAATGAACTGAGAAATTAGACAGGACCATAAATAAACCCGATCTGACATGCGAATCAGAAGGGATCAGTGGGGCAGATGGAATGGTTGAAGGCTAACCTCAACAACTCGTTGCTGCGCTGGCCGTTTCCCCCTTAAAAAAATAAATAAATAAGTAAATAAAATAAAACGGGGGAATAAACTCAGAGATGGCTAGTATGCCATGCTAATATTTAAACCAGACTATAGCGAATTCACAGACAGTTGCCGTTTTAGACATCCAATAGAAAAGCTGATTTCTACTCATTTGGTAGTAGTTGACGATGGCCATCCATCTAAACAATTACAGGTCCAAGAAACTTAAAAATTAGGAGAGCTGGTAGCAGTTCTGAGGACACTAGAGAGGGCATAGTCGTTGGAGGATAACACCTACATTGATTCAGCCGATGTGGTTAGGATAATTTTACGGATTTACAATTTTAGAGGCAAAAATGGAAGAATGCACGTTTTCCACCCTAACCACCTTCTTGCAGACCAGGAGAGGGCATCTTCTAAAGAGGAGAACTTCAGATGGAGTGGCCAGGAATGAGACTGGTTTGTATCAACTACTAAATTGAAGATTCCAATTTGGGAGGCATGGGTTTTTCATCTGCAACTCAAGGTAAGCTCGAACCAACGAATCAGAGGCTTGGGCTTGAATCGAAAATGTTCTATGGTGGTGACCTTGGTATAATTTGGATGAGGCGCTGCAAATTGCGCTGCTCACCGTGAGGTCCACCGTTAATTCCGCCACAGGTTTCACACCTTTTAAGATGGAAGGTGACTAGGAGTTCCCGCTCCATGGCAATCCATGGACCCGGCGCTCTTCAACAAATGATTCCGCATTAAGTAGACAAAGACTCATTGATTGTTCTCATCCCTCATTTTCAGGAGCAGACTAGACCCGGTGTGAGCATCTCGGATGTGCCGGTTATAAACCATAGACGACCTAAAGCGGAAGTGGCACCAGCCGAGATGGATGGGACCCAACAAAGTGCCGTCCGTCCGAGAGGGAAGCACAGCCCCAGGAGCATCTCCAACTTCAAAGTGAAATTCGGAAGGACGACTGGACGTGAAACCAAGGCAACGTTATCAGGGGGCCATAGCGACGCCAGACCCATGGGAGAGAACCAGCACCCAAGTTCAAGTGCGCCCCGTGCGCGCACCGTCGAAAGACCACAGTAGGAGAGAGGGCTTTCTGTGGTAAACACAACCCTCTCAGGAAAATGGAGCACAGCCCAGGAAGGGCAGTCAAATGTTGCCTATGCATCATCATCATCAAGGGGGCTAAATTCAGTCCCGATGGGTACAGAGGCCTACAAATTGAATAAATTGTCACATGAGGCCCAACGCCACGAGGCAGGGGACATCGAACGCACAGGATGAAGAGACATTGCGATCCTTGTTAAAAGAAGATACCGGTCTAGTAAAATTTAGTCTCACTGCAAGAACTATTGGCATCACACTCCCACATGAACATCTGTTTAAACTCATAAAACATAGAATGAAGTGTGTTGTTTGTATCTCCCTCTCCCTTGAATGATTAACAGCGCCCCAGTATGTTCTTTTGTGACCCCATCAAGTTCTTCCGGGAAGTAATTTCTGTCTGGACCTTGCCATCATGCGAAGATCGAATTGCTTCAACCTTCCTTTGTTTCAGATTTTTATATAAGGGGCAGAAATGCCCACCTTTCGTGATTGTATTATTCCTACATTAACATGAGTAGGTAGTGTTTGTTCCCCCTGACGAGAAGAAAAAAAAAAAAAAAAAAAAGGGGGTGTGACTGTTCTACTTGTTTGTGAGCTAAGCTTAATAATGTTATGTCTAACCATTATGACCGTCCAAATAGTTGTTCCAGTCCTATGACGAGAATTCAACACTTAAAGTTGAGCAGAGCACACACGTGGATTTACATATTTTTCAGAAAAACTTTTTCATAGTATGTTATTGTTGACATGTCTTCAAAATTAGTTGAACTGTACCCAAGTACCCGTGATGTTTCGAAACTGTTGTGAAAGCAGTATGTGAACGCATAACGCCAACGTTAGGTAGTCCGTAATTAGAAGCGACAATGGGAACACGTTTTGTGAATGTTTGATGTTTCCGGGTTTATTTTTAGATTTTATTCTTATACATTTATTGAAAAAAAAATGGTCTATATATCTTAGTTTCCCATTTTATGCTTGGCTATTATGCGGGAGAAAGGGTTTCTGTCCTGCATTTTATCCCTATATACACAATATATACTATTATACTACGATATGCACTCCTTTGGGTTTTCCAGGACAGTTTTTCTCCCTACTCACGCAATCGCTGTTGAATTGATGTTTGATGTTACTTCAAAACTTGTCAAGAGGACGGAATGTTAGAATAGAAAATACAATGTTGTCATGTTTTAAAGTTTCTTCTTGTTACATGCTTGATTGACCTCGAACGCTTGTGTTCAGAACATCTCGCACACAATGGAAGCATAGAGTCAGAGAGATCAAGAGACCGGAGCAGATGGTACCTGACCACATCATTAGTAGACACACTGGTGCCTGTTATCTTATAACTTGGAAAGGAAGATTTATCCTTGGACGGAAGGGAGTACTTGAGCACTCCATCATGAGAAAAGAGTTACGAGCCAAATTATAAGGAGGTACCCCTTGGAATGTACACATGTCCGGATGTTGGTGCGAGTACCAAGAGAGTGCTTTGTCTGAGGGGCGACCCAATGGGGCCGTTCAGAGGTGTGTCATGTTAATGAAGATGGGAGTGTTTTTCTGATATGTTTCTCGTAATTTGCATATACAATCAATAAAAGGGTCGGCAGAGGTTGCAGGGGTTGGGTGTCAGTTGGGAAGCTCACACTGAGTGGCTTCATCGAAAACTGCACCTCCTGCCGGCAGAGAAAGACGATCTGTTCCTGTGTTCGAGCCTTTGTCGAGCGTCCGAGAGAACATCTCTGACAGGATGACACTTTCAAACAAACAAAGCATTCTCATCATATTGGAATTGTTTTCTTGTACGATTAGATTATTTGGGGGGGAAATCCTGAGCGTAATTTTGCCCCCCCCAAAAAAGATATACATTTTAAAAATTATTCTATTACCGCTTGAGTCGCCGGTCAGCTAGGGGAAATACAACCGAATTTGGGCGTACTGTCAGTTACACCCTGGAATGGTCGCCAGCCAATCCCATCAAAAGACGACATGGGATCAATATTACCACAATATGGGATGAACGATATTGTATATAACATTTTCTGCATGCTCATCGTAACACATATGGACACATACTACATTCCCTATATAGATTTACACAGACATACAACATGTGTGGGAGGGAGGCAAAGACCACAATCAGTCCAAAAACACTCCAAGACTATTGCGTCCTTATCAGCAACCCGCCGCCTGCTTCTGAAGACCGTACAATAAAGACTATCAGCCGCTATTTCAGGGCTACGCAACTTGCACGCCCTGGAGCACAGGATACACCATAGTTAGAATGTGGTGGGCCATACAAGAAACAGAATCATAATCCATCCAAATAAACATGTATCGGCGGGTTCCATCATACGAGGAACAACTGAACACATCGCGTCTGTAGGCAGGTGGCCCCCGTCCGTCACTGTACTTCGGGGACTAATCCTCTTGCGTCAGCTAATCGCGACGACAAGCCCGAGGGCGAGGGGTGGGTCAGCATGAGATTTGGACGTAACCACCGTGTCACCCCCTCAGCCTTTGCAGCTTTGGCCAAATTTGACAAACAACAGCTGGTACAGGGCAGGTTGTTGGGTGGGGTAATACAGTTCACGTTGGACTTTATTTAGTTCCCCCTTGAGTCGTGCTTGTCCAACATAGCAGTTGCCTCTTATGACCTTTGAACCTGCCACAACTCTCCTGTGGTGGACAGGTTACACAGGCAGACAGGTGGACCAGCTGCCCTACTTAGTGTCATCATGAAATAAAAACGAACAAAAAGCGGAACAACTCGCGACTGTCAGATAGAGGACGCCGGTCAATGTTTTATGTTGTGTTCTGTTGTACTATCGCTCATGTTTGAATGTTCTCTCATGCGCTTTGCTGTAGAAATAAAAATGAGTAGAGTTGAGATATTTATAAGCTGATATGATACCAAGTCTGGTATCGCCGATGTCAAATGACTAGGAGGCGGGTTATTAAGAGTTAATGAAAACTAATGAAGTAACTAAAATTAAAATTGAGAAAAAAAATGTGGTAACGAAATAAAGACAAAAAATAAATAAAAATAAAACCGTGAACTAAACTGAACTACATTTTACCTTAATAAAACTAACTATAATTGGTCGGCAAACTCAGTGCCGCGATCCATCGGCAGTCGCAGGACGGCCACCTGCAGCGAGCTCATCGTCCATTTTGCGGAGCATCAAATTGCAGTGCTCTCATTAAAGTTATATCAGTTATGTATTTGTCATTGTACAAAGCAGTTAATTTTCCTTTTCATTTGGACATCAACCAATAGAGACAATAGTTAGTTAGTAAATGTTTACACTTTGTCCTGTAGTGGGAAAAGTGTAGCATGCAAGAGTAAAACAAGTTCAGATCCATATTTTGTCTTATGTCAAGAAAGCTGACATCACAATATCCATATGTCTACCCAATAGTAACTGATATATTTACTCTTTTATTAACTATATATGTATATATAGTGTCATGTATCAGTATGGCTGGTGGTATATGCAGTCAGTGCACCATTATCTACATAGAACAATCATAATACTGTATATTTTATCAATGATATGTCATCATGTATCGAGAAGGCTGGTGTGATGGTGTCTATTCTTCCATATGGATTCACTTAGCAACAATAATAAGAACGTTTCTAAAAGTGATATTGATATTTTGTCCTGCATCGGAAGATTGTTATCATGGTTCACCCAACACTAACCGATCCAATTTCCTCATGTACTGCATTAATTTTTCTGGTATGCGTCCGGTTCAAATATGTTTGACTCCATTGTCCACACCGATTAAAACATGCATACCAGGGCCACATTTTTCCACCCACACTCACTGGCACACACACAGACACACACACAGGGTTTGTTGTTCGGTTCCTTACCGGGAGCCGTCCGGTGGTTGATCTAATGGGCTTTTGGTCAGGTCCGTGGGGGGTCGAGTAGAGGCTGTGCACTCTTTGTTCCACCACGGCGGTGTTAGGGCAGATCTGGCTGAAGTAGCCCACCGGTACCGCGCTCAGGGGCGGGCTGGACAGGCCAGTGCTGAAGAACTCGCCGGCCACAAGCTTCATTTTGGGTTGACTGCACTGAAGTCCCGACGCCGGGGAGACGCCTTTGGGCAGGCGCATCATTGTACCGCAAAGAGGACCCGTTTCAAAATGAATGCCAATGATACGATCAACAAACAAATGCCAATACAAAATAATTTAGATTTAGACTTAAAACACGTTCTAAAAGTCAAATAGCATACAAAGTAACATGAAAGAAACAACAACGGGTGGGTTCCGAGTGGTGACGTCAGACAAAAGGCGAACGAGTCCTGTTAAGTGCACAAAAACTCGTCTCGCAAGCCAACAAACATGGCTTCGAATGTACAACTGAGTTCACCAAAGTGTGTTTAAAGGTCCATGGGCTCGCTCAAAAGACCACCGAGGGTCTGCGAAGCTTTGCTTCCGTCTTTTTTTCTTTCAGCCCTTCAGCGCGTCAGTGTGTGACCCAGTCCGCCCCGAAGTCACCAGGCTCCCTTCTCCATTCAACGAGAACAAGCTCGTCTTTTTAGCGCCAAACTTCGTCGCGCGAAATTTAGATCTCCCGCGGTTGGAGCCCGTCGCTGATTGGCCGGCGGCACGCTCTGTACGCCTTATTTGCATAAAACGGTTGGGTAGACACGAAGGAGGGGGCGAGGGGGGTGGTTACTCTTAAAGAAGCAGTACAATCTTTTTGTTTCCTTTGGGGACACGTTGTTCTCGAAGAAAAATGATCGTGTGAATACTTTTAGGAAGAATATAATTAACATAGCTTTACTATTGTTTAAAAAAGGATATGAACAAGAAGTAATATGTCAATTATCGCAAGGACGTTCTCTGTATAACTGGATTTTTTTTACCAAAGAAAAACCAAGAGTTTTTTAATTGTTCATTAAAATGCAAAATTGTACGTTTAAACGTCCTCAAAAAAAATAAAATGCATTGAATACCCAAGCAAAACATTTTCGACAAAAGAAATCACGTTTGTCCTACTTTACATCCTGACAAAATTGCATCCTTACAGTCCTTATTCAAAAATAACAAACATACAACCATGCCAAAGACATTATGATGATGATGATTAAGATGAAGATTAAGATAATGATGATGATTAGATTAAAAAGAAATGTAAAAAATAATACACGCCAAGTTCAAGAATATATAGAATACTGTACATATAAACAGTATCAATAGAATCGAAAGAATAGAAATAAAACATAGTCTGAAATTAAATTAATATTGAATGTCATGAATAAATAGATAAATAAATAAGAATACTGGATGAGAAAATAACAAGAAATAATATAATACAACTATTTTGATGCAAAATATATGTGTAAGAAGATACTGATAATCACGAACCAACCATACATTTAAATAGCATTAATCCATGACATTCTATTTCGCATAGTCATACTATTCACATGACTACTCCTGTGTCATTCTCATATTTAATACAGCTTCTTATGAAACGTTCTCCATTGTGCGTAGCTACCAAGATGGAACACACAGTAGCAACAGAGACCTAACAAAATACAAAGAGAACATGTTCTGCAATGGAGGAAATGCTACATATTAACTCACGGGCTCTATTCGATTTCACATGAATGTGTATGGCTTGAGAAAAAGGGTCAGCGTGCACACACAAAGGCTATTGTGGCCATTGGCAGGAGGTGAGTTTGGGCGTGATGATTGGATTCGTGCAGTGGCAGCACTCTTGCTTATTGGCTCAGAGGAGATATTGAATGAAAATTACCCCTCCCCCACACACACACACACACACACATACATACACACACACACACACACACACTAGGCAATATGACATGACCCAAACTCACTACAACCATTCATCGGCAATTCTAAGAATCACTTTAATTGTTATTTTTCCGAATTATAAAACACTTTTTGGGGAGGCAAAAACGACCCAACAAAGCTACCACCTTTTTTCAAGTGCGTGTATTTTCGGGGTTAACCCTTTCCCCAAAACTCACTCAGTAAGGTTCCCTGGAAAGTTAGAAAACAAATGTGTAAAAGTGCAATCTAGTGGGCAAGTAAGCTAGCAGGCTTGCAAGCTAGCATTCTCTTTCTCTGTACATTTTCAGTACTTATCTTCAAAAAAATGTTTTCTTGTATTTAAAAACAAATCATTGAAATCACTCTACAAAGTGAAAAAAAATATCCCAAAAAGAAACAAATAAATGACATAAATAATTGCACATCTCACCCACTGTTCTGGGGTTTGAATCTCAAACCCTGTGAGGTTTGCGAGTTCTCTATAAATAAATATAAATGAGAATCAGACATAAATATAATCTCCCAGTGCAGCATCTATCAATCTATTAACAACGTTTTCATGGTTCTTGCAAATACTGCATACATACGTCATGTATGTAGCGCTACATATAAAATGGAGCTCATATTACCACTAGATGTCAGTGTTGTATCATAAAGAGTGCAATAAATAGATCCTTGATAGCACTAGATGGGGCTATATCCCCAATTTTCGGGCTATACACATGCGAATCTGGTTTAGCATGTTAAATTCTTTTGATTGGTCAGAAAATTATAATGCGAATTTTGAGTAAATTAAAATACATTTTGACGGAATGAATCCAATATGTTAGACGGGCGCAAATTGGTTGGGCAAGGAGTGTAACTCCACTATCTGCCGCCAGGGGAAGCTGTTTATTCAGTTGGGAAAAAAGAAAGGAAAACCATTTCAATGCCTTGAAATCGTCGCGGTGTTTTTTTCGCTGTCAAATACACACTGCAGGACATTCTAGTCAGCGGTTTGAGTGATTTGGGTGACGTCATGACTTTAACAAGCAAAGCCCACTTTATTAGGTACATTGGACGTGCCTTTACTTTCACATGGTCATTTTCACTTGCACTTTTTCTTTCTTTTTTAGAGTAGACTAGAGCACACATACTGCTGCGAGTGCACTCTACTGAACGGTATTTTGTAGATTTCTTTTCCTTGCATAACTATGCATTTATAAATATTAAAAATGGAATAAAATCACACTCGAACTAGACTAAAAAATGTCATTCTTGTTGCTCCAACCGTGGTGATAAATGTTCTGTCATTGTTTAATCAACACAAAACGTCCCCCAAATTAAATTTTCAATCAAATAAACAAAATGTGAAAAATCTTAATAAAACGCACAGGAAACCCCCCCACCCTGTTTTGATTGATTTTCCACCCATACACATTCTGTGGTCGCCGCACCGCTCTACACCTTCACAACACACGCAACAAACCGTCATGCTTTTGTTTGTTTTAAACTTTGTTTATTTGATGACATAACAGCATACGTAATACACACAACAAACTTTACAATAACGAGTTTATGAAACTCAGTGGATTATCATCTGTGGAAATAACACAACAATCCCCACAGACATCTTACAAATAACTCTATTATAGAGTTTCTGGATTGTTATGATTAAAAAAAAAAAAAGAAAAGAAACCTCGCATACAAACTGAATAGATATGTACACGTGTTCTATGGAGGTGAGAAAAGAAATACGGGTGACAGCTGGAATGCAAATATTTGAAGGTGCAGAAGAAGAATGGGTCCAAAATGGAGGCCTGGCCTGATGAAGCTTTGGTGTGTTGATGTGTCCATCCCGGACGGAGCGAGCAGAAAAAGAATCAGCGCTTTCCATCTCTTCTGCATACCTATCCCACCCTCTCTTGCCCCCCCCCACCGCTTGTGCTCTTCTGGCCTGCAGTGAAGTGGAGACATGTGTTTCCCTGCACCTGCATGGAGAGAAGGAAAGAAAAAGTCAAGTCAAGATTCCTCGTACTCCCTCCTCCCCTCCCTCCCGCCCTCGCCCCGCCGCCGCAGACAGACTGGCGCCGAGCGTGGAGCGTTCATTCACCCCGGGCAGATAGCAATGAATCCGCTTGACAAACAGAACCCGGGCCTCGCTCAATTAGCCGCCGCTCTGGATTGTTCACACATATCAATGGGCTGCTTTATCTTAAACTCGTTTTCAAGCGATTTCACACTGACAACCAGCCCATTTCCACTGTCCCCAAAATAAAAGCCAGCCAGTTCCTTAGCTTTGTAACAGCAGGGAAAACAAATCTTCATTTACTTGCACTTAAGGGACTCAAATGCTGTTTTTTCCCATCAATCTGGTGTATTTTATTAGCTTGAAGGGAAGGGAGTTAGACATACAGCCCGTGGGCCTTGAATGTGGCTTGTTAGGATTTTAAGCGGACCACAATGCAAAACCCCAGGAAGAATGTTACAAAACTGCCTAAAACAGTACTGGGTATTGATAAGAAATAAGGACGTCCAGAAACAGTGTATAGTGGACAATCACGGATTCACCTAATCGCAGGAACATGTTTAATATTTTCCAACATTTTTTTGTTTTTGTCTCTGTGTGTGGAAAATGAAAATTGAAAGTTTATCAGCATTTTCTCTGAAGAATATTTGGTTGGAAAAAAAACACAGAAGGGTTCCAATGCATTATGTATTAATAACATAGCACATTTTTTTAGATAAGAGGTTTTCGCAACATTTCTTCATAGATTTAGTATGGACTTCATATTGATAAATTCCCCTTCCTTGCTTCTAAGTGACAGTTGCCCAATGTCTGAGGGAGAGTCTTACAGATTTCGACATTATAATATTGTCTAGCAAGAACCCCAGTCACGTTTTACATTCAAATCGTGTCATTCTCGTTCCTTGAAATAACTATTTCCATATCCTTTTGGAAATGGGATCAAAAAGGTCAAAATTGGTGGGCCAAAGACAAGCATCGTAAGCACCCATTCAAAATCTCATTAACAACTTTTCAAGCAACACTACTTACAAAGATTATTTCAATTGCTTAAAAAAAGAACAGTGGTACTTACCATAATAAGACATGAAATATCCTAATGGCACAAACGCCCTTCATCTTTGGAGAAAGTTCTGGTCAGGTCAGCAGTCTGCAAGAAACCCCAAACTTTATTAATTACTCAAACTCCATTGTATTTACGACTATTTTTATGTTTGCACCCAGATGAATCGATATAATCAAAGGAGTGATGAAGTCCAAACCTGCTTACCTTTATCGACAAGAGCCTCGGGGTCTCTTCGGCCTCCAAGGCGATCTGTAGATCGAAGATGTAGTCGATGACGTGCTGCAGAATCTCCACCTGGCTCACCGTCTTGTTGCGGGGGATGCTGGGCACCAGCGCGGCCAACCGCGAGTAGCAGTCGTTCATGTCGCCAGCCTGAACCTCCACGCACGCGTGCTGTTGCTGCTTCGCCGTCCGGCCGATAGCCACGCTGTGCTCCGAAATGCAGCACACGGCCTTGTAGCAGCTCCTCCCTGAGCGAACGGGACTGATGGCTTTCATGGCGGACTTTGACAAAGACGAAAAGTCTTCTCGGTTTGTTGACTTGTACGTTCGAGAGGGGAGCTGGCGTCGCTGTCAAGAATAGCTCAGTAGTACGGCTATATAGAGAGAGTGTCAGACCACGCCCATTACCGAGCGCCGCGCTCTGATTGGCGGGAGCGAAAAGAGAGCTGGTTTCTCATTGGCCAACGCCGTCTCGTGGTGGCGGCCGTAAAGAATGAGGAAATGGGACCTGGGTTGCCTGCATGGGATTGTCAATCAATGATCTCTTCCAGGTAGTTGCGAGCAAAACATCTTTGAATGTTATTGAAAGCTGTCTTTCTTTTCAATTAAAGATCTTTCTGTGAAAGAAATATGCTTTTATGGTGTAATTCCATTTCCCAAAAGGTTTTTTGTAAGTTGCAAGTTTTACAAGTTGAGCAAAGTTCTCTGAGGTACCATGCTAAATTCATGAAAAAATATGGATTTAAATAAACTGCAAGTCAGATTTTATGGATATTTGTGGATTGGTGTTTTCTGGCTTTTTCAATCAATTGATTTGTCTTTTTTAATAGAATGGCACACCTTCCTCTGGTTTAAATATGACTTTTCTATTTGTTTTGTGAGCCATTTTGTACACATTTTATGTAATATTAAAATGATCCAATAGTGAATGCAGAATGCGACTTGAATTTCACACTTGTGGGGTCAAAATGAGTATGATCGACAAATAAAACATTTATTTTTGAATGTGTTTGCAATATATTTGTACTAAAGTGTGATATAAATGAAGATGGAATGCATTGTATCACTGCATTCATTTCAACTTTTATTTGAACCATTTCATTTTTGTACTGTTTGTTACTTTTTTCTGTAGTGTAAATACGTGTTATTATTACATTTTACTTTCAAAATATTTTATGAAAATATAGGTAATATGAAGGTAATTTTATTCATTCCTTTTTACAGCAGACCTAAAGTTCCCTCCAGCTTCTTGGGTAATAAAAACTGTCATATGCTGTCTCAACACTGTGAACACTGCGTTTCACCACTGTCTACATGTTTTGCAATCCATTTGGTTACGTGCAAGCTCAGCAAAATGAATAAATAAATAAATAAATAAACATGGCCCAGGAGAAGTGGGAAAACTACACTTTCTAATTAAAAATACTAGCAGACAGTTATAACGAAGGTAAAAGGTCAAGTGGTGTATTTTATTCTCGTGAGCTTTCTCTGCGCCGCATGTGCCACAGAGGACACATAATGCACATTTGTCTGTTGCAAAAAAAAAAAAAAAGAATAATAAAAATAAAGAAAAAACAAAAACAACAACATTGAAATAACTGCAGAGCCCTAAGTTGGCTGCGAGGGAAGCACGTCCCGTTCTGCTCTTTATATTTATGTCTTATTTTCCTCCTCTCTCTCTCTCTCTCTCTCTCTCTCTCTCTCTCTCTCTCTGTCACGCACACGCACACACGCGCACTCACACAATCCTGTTTTGTAGAGGAATGCAGCGGCCAGCCAGCTGTGTGTCCTATCCCGGCCCAGCTGTGTTGATCTAACGCGCCAGTCCCAGACATGCTGGCGCCAGCCTCCCGACGTCATCCATTCAGCCGACGCGTACCCTCCCGCCCCACCTCCCCAGCCTCACCCCTCCCAAATTCGAAGGTTCCGCCTCCCTCCCACCCTCGGGCGGAGACGCTCAGTACTCTGATTGGCTCGCCTGCACTGTCAATCAACGACTCTGCGCTTCGAATCCGCAAAAGAAAAAAGAGCTAAAAGTGAGAATATCAGCAGCTAAATGTGACGTTATAACGTGAAACGCTAAACTGGGGTAGGGTGATCAAACGATTTAAGATAAATATCACCTGGTTTGACCCTTTTGTGAAATAAGAGAAGGAGGAAGGATAAATATTCCCCTTTTCAAACTTCTCATGAAGGGATGGTGGGAAAATGACATGCAAGCAGATTCATGAGCTATCTTGAATACTTTTGACTTCAAACCGTTTTCTTTCTCAGATCAATCTTGTAATGGATGTAAATAACTTTTTTTTGTTGTTCATACAATGTTCCTTTGGTCATCAAAAGCTTTTGTAGGCATAGCGGCTAAACATGTGCTAGCTAATTTCACATTTCAGCCAACATGCACCACTGAAGAAAACTTAAAATAAGAATAAATAGCAATAAAAATTCTAACCATTCATTTAAAAAAATAATACTTTCCACTCCAATACTTAAGCACATTCAATATCAGAAAAATATTTTACATACTTCAGAACAGGCAGGTGAGTTGTCACATCCGCTGGGGGCGAAGGCAGGATCATGGAAGAAGAAGAAAAAATAAAGGCAATTGATAAGCAAATATATCATTTATTAATTAACTGACGTATGATATGATGAAAAAATAATTACCATCAACCCTGGTCAGAGTGGGGTGGGGCGGGGGTGGGGGGGTGTTATGGGGACATGACTGAACCCTGCTGGGGCCCGTACTAGCTACCAGCCAGCATTAGCTAGTAAACGGCGCTGTGAGGGGATTCCCGCCACAGTGTTGTTGCGGTTGTACTTTCGTCACTTACATGGGTAAATGTCAACCGTCTATCGGGGGTGACATTCATCTTAGGACCGTCTGCAATTACCTGGATTGCGGCGTCCCGATGCTAATGTTAGCTACTTTAAGATTTAAAAAAAAAAAAAAAAAAGTTGGGGAACTAAAAAAAGGGCAACAAATGTTGATAAAATTTGAAGTTGGGCAATTCAATTATATATTAAAATTTTGCTGTTTTATAAGGTGATTTTTTTTTTTTTACAGAACTGTTCTCTCTTGCATTGTGCAACCACTCTTAAAAATATAAGTCAACTCAGCAAATTGTTTTGAAGCAGACAACTTGCTTGTGACTTTAACCCCGACCAAAGTTACATTCTAAAAAGATCCTTTTTTTTTTTTTTTTTTTTTTTTAAACACAAGTATCACTTTCAGGTACTTCATACAAGACTGTCTCAGACTGACTTAACGCACATGCGCACACGCGGGATCAGGTGCTCGCCCTGCAAAGAGCACGGACACAATCGCCTCTCTCTTTCAATGGATGGGAGAATTCCGAGCCTGGCGTCAGTGAGTCTGCTCCCCCCCCCCACCGCCTCCTCCTCCCCGACTTCTCTTCCACTCCCTCCCTGCCTCCTCCATGCAGCTGGACGCAGACAATCAAGCCATCAACAATCGCCACGCATAATGATCACCAGCCTCCTCCTCCTCCTCCTCTTCTTCCATGCTCAATCAAATTACAATGCTAGGGTCGTATTTTTCACAGGCCAAACATTTCCAAAAATGTCACCAAATGAGCTTGAAGGCAGTAGAAAACAATTCTTGATACTACGATAAAAGGTCAGCTTACTCACCCAAAAAAAGTTGTGGCGTCTGCAAAGACTTCTGGTGATATGCGGTGATGTCATCGATGCGCGTCATCCCGGGAGGTCACGATGCTTTTATACGAAAAGATCACGTCAAATTGTCGCTGTTGGAGCCAAAACAGAAGATCCAGAAATTATCTCGTTTCTCACACAGCCACGCAGCATCTTCCGCAAATTTGGATAATCCGATGGGGGCATGCTAGCTTGCAGTATGATAGGATTTTGATGGTTTTCACAAAAAGACCCACAGCATCATGATTTAGCGATCGCCTGATAAGGGCCGCATTTTCATTGGTGGCTTGAAAGGGGGATAAAAACTTCACTAAAATGACCAAATCGTTAGTTCCACTTACAGTGATACTGTAGCAGCCTGGATAAATGCCGGGGACTATGTGGCAGCCATGTTGGCAGGGGCAATGCCTGTACAATGAAAATTAGTTGTAAGTTGCTCATTTCTCAACCAACAGGCTGTCTCCAAAAGTCACGACTCACTTCCTTAATTGTCTTTTGTTTCAGGAATCAATCGGCCAGTTTGTGAGGCCATCGGCATTTGACAGCGTAGGCTTTGCAACATGGCTTCAACGGCCGTCACACAATTTCAGCATGTAATACAACTTAATTATGGCAATATCCATGGCAGGTTTCTTGAAATGAACCACGCAACACACCGTGGCGACTACAACCACTGATGAAAACGCCGAACGCCTTGAGCTGTCATTTGCGCAAAGCCAGCGAAAGTCTATCCATCCGGAGGGCTGCAGTACACGGAAATGGACAGAACTGCAGTCGAGGACAGAAAATCTTTTTGCCAGGTGGCAATTTTGCAACGCTGCTCCAATATCAATTGGCAAGCCGAGGGCAAGGGAATGATATGCTTCCTCAAACTGCAAAGATGAAGCTATCAAATGCCGATGGCCTCACATCTGTCCAAATGATACCTGAAACAAAGAAAGGAAGTGTATAAAGACATTTGGGACACTCTTTGTTGGTTTTTTTTCCTTCCATTTCGAGAAGTTATCTTCCAGACCACCCCCTCAATATTTACACCATTTAAAAAAATGATAAAGAAATGCACTTTAAAATCATGCGAACGCATTCAGAAACTTTCAGTGTATTGAGAGAGAGCAAGACTAAGTTGCTAAATGGCGAAAGATTTTACAAACAGCGAAAAAGATTCCTGTGTTAACAAAGTTTTTATCCCGCTTTATACATCAATAATCATGCTGAAAGATGTACATGATCAAATTGACATACAACTGTTGCTTTTCGTAGGCGTAAAACGAAGGATGCCAGAGGACTAAGACATTCAACTATCACTTTCCGATTTATTGAGCAAAAATATGGCTGACACTTCTTGTTTTTCTCTTCTCCATCAAATTTACGGGTGTTATAAATGATGCGCTGCACCACCTAGTGGGGGAAATTGGAATTACACCATAAAAGAAATAAAATTGAGTTATAACTACTGCACCTAAAAAAACTCTGAGAAATAAGTGGGACTGCAAACCTGGAACCCAAGAGAAATGTAACATCTGAATTCAACATTATTGATATTGAATGGCGGGATACCAATAGTTAATGGCCAAATACAGCGTTTTGCAGTGTTTTCAGTGCATAAATACAGCTTTTTTTGTTTGTTTTAGCATAAAAAAATATTTTTGAGCATATAATTTCGCTTGCGACAGGACTCACAATTTATAGATTGTATCTTTAGGGTGGGTGAGTGTTCGAACACAGAGGTAATTTGTCTGAAAAATAAGTTTTGTTATGATTTCCCGCTAATTCTGAAACATGCTGAGCGACGATACAAATACAAGTTTTATGGATGTTTTCAACACTCAAATCATGTTATGGGAAAAGCTGCCTCACATGCAATTACAAT
The DNA here is from genome assembly GCA_026261675.1 of Hippocampus mohnikei. Lineage (NCBI taxonomy): Eukaryota > Metazoa > Chordata > Actinopteri > Syngnathiformes > Syngnathidae > Hippocampus > Hippocampus mohnikei. Next base: position 6,240,276 of record JAKGUB010000521.1, read on the forward strand.
CATGTAAAATGAAATGTCTCCTAGCATGGAGTTGTTTTCACGGTAAACTCCAGCTTAGACATGCAGAGTGTACAAAGCGCATGACTGTCATCCAGGGGCTCCACTTCCACACCGGTGTGGCTTCACTGCGTGGGAACGTGGCTGTTGATGTAGTCAGGTGACCCTGCCCGTGTCCTTGGATGGGAATATTTGACACGCGCGAATAAATGGAGGCAAAGCAACTTGTATGGCAGGTGGCAAGGGAGGGAAGGGGGCGGCAAAAAGCCACGACCATGCGGGGGCCAAAACAAGCATTTCACAATGTGACTCAGTGATGGAGGCTACCAGCTGCTGGTCACACTTTTGTTTTGTCGCTTGACTCGACCCTGAGTGGAACGGTCCGTGTAGTCGATAGCCATCCGGTGAGCATCAACACCTGGCTTTGTGTTAGCTCCAGTTGCTAAGTTGTTAGCATGCCTTGTCAAATTGGTGTGCAAAATGGTGACTTCAGTTTGAAATTCACACATTCACGTTCATGGTCTCTCTCAATATATTAAATTGTTTTTTTTTTTTTAGATGTGCTTTTAGTAAAGTGCAAAAAAAATGCTATCAAAATGCCATGGGAGTATTTTTATATAACCACAAATTTCAGTTATTGTGGGGGTGGTCGGAACATAACCCCGCGATGGAGGGGGCGTTTACTGTACAGTGGTACGTCTACTTACGAAATTAATTGGTTCTGGAAGAAATTTCTTAACTAGAACATTTTGTAAGTAGAGGCGTATTGTCCATGTAAATGCCCTAATTCGTTCTAACCCCACAAAAATTCAGACATCAATGTTTCCTCAAGCATAATTCGAAAATTTCGTATGAAGAGACGTTCGTAAGTAGAGGTACCACTGTATATGAAACCAGAGTACCTCAACCAGGGTAGGATTTCAAGCTCCAAAATGCTGTTGTCGTACAAAGAATCGGCCAAAATGACAACAATAAAAAAACAAAACAAAACAAAATTCTATTAAAAACGACCTGGATCAGTCAGAGAATTAGCGTCAACAGAGATGCTCACCACTACAGTAGGTTACGTTTTCAGGCTCTCAAAAGACAGCGATCATGTACAAATGTAAACAAATGTCATGTAAAAGCCCACCGAATGAGCTAGCATTTTGGCAGGGACGGCCGTAACTAAGCTTTATCAACAGAGACCACCTCTTTTCAGGCTGCGGAAATGCCGTTGTATAAATGTAAACAAATATTCAACATGATAATTTTAACCATTATTAGTTGAGGTTCTTGTGTAAAAGCCTCCTGGATGAGCTTGAGCGTTTTTGTGGTTCACCAGAGACGCCCCTCGCCAAAGATTTTGGCCTACTCTATTTATGTTAGTTGTTTGTCAAACAATCTTTCCTCTCAAAGCATTACTCTGTGCAGGTGATTTAAAAAACTTGCGTGACAGTTAAGACTGCTGTCAAATGTTTTTAAAATCTGCTTGTTTGTTTTTTAACCAATACCTACCCCCCCCCATACACATCCCTCTTCATTAGAATCCAAGCCCGCAGCGAGTTGGGGCCGCCACGTGACATTTGAGTCATTAGTGGGATTCATTTAACGCACGTGCCCTTCCCGCAGACAACCGCTGTACAAGATTATTAGCAGACATAAAACTTGATTAGATCACACGATGTGTATGAGTGGATTCCGTCACACATCACACGCACACGCTGGATGGGGATCAGACTGGACGAAGAGGCCAGCTTGCCTTTGTCATGTCTGCACACGCTCCATGTGCTGTTTATTCGCCCGTTCCCGAGAGAGCGCAACGGAGAGAGGGCCCTGCCGCGCTTCCATGAATGGTCATCCATTCCGTTCGGTGCGGGTTAGTGGTCGATGCTGTTTTCCTTCTGCCCTATGGGCAAGAATGCAGAGAGGCCTTCAATGAGCGGAGAATTTACTGCAAGTGGTTCCAATTTAGAATGTCTCGCGGTGGGCGTGTGCATTACACTTTTGGATAGAATGACAGATATTTAATTGCGAGATGATAGCTAGCTAGCTAGCTACTTAGCTAAGTAGCTAGCTAACATCCAGATAGATAGATAGATAGATCCTGTGATGTGACAGGAGTCCAGCTGGGCACACTTCACAGAGGCACACTGCATCCCTGGTGGGTATGTCTGCACCTGTGTGTGTGCATGTATCTAGGTCAAGTGGGTCACAAAAAATCTTAGACCACACATATATGCGCACACGCACACAGACACACACGCATGCAAACACACACACACTCGCATTGGGATGAGTATACATTTAGTTCCCATCAATCTTGTGTTGATAATGAATTGAAGCAGTGGGGACTGAAGACATCATACACAGCTGATTGCCCCCAACCCAACACTCCACACACACACACGTGCACTTACCCAATCTGGGTCAGTGGTGCCCCTCTTGGTCACCCCTGTCGTAGTCTTCCAGATGGAGGGGGCAGAGTGGGAGAAGAAAGGTCTGGGATTTGAGTGACCTGATTAAAAACTACATGCACACACACGCGCACACACACACACACACACACACACACACACACACACACACACACACACACACGCATGCATTGACCACAAAGCCGCTTGGCTTATCAAACCCCCCCCCCAAACCCTGACCTTGCTACTGGACTCTCTAGTTGTCTAGTAATGTTTGGGACACACTGCAGTAAGAACCCCATATCAGCCCTGTGTGTGTGTGTGTGTGTGTGTGTGTGTGTGTGTGTGTGTGTGTGTGTGTGTGTGTGTGTGTGTGTGTGTGTGTGTGTGTGCGCATATTGTTTTATATTATGGACATTTCCTGCACACATTCTCCAGCTGCACTGTCACTTACTGGAAATACGCTCCTTATTACTCAAGAGTGCTAAAAATACAGCTTCCACCAAAGTAACTCAAAAGAGTCCCGAGGAAGTTGTGTCTCATGCATTCGAATGCTGTGAGTGTCGACCTCCACCAAGGCCACAACCATTTGAATTTGTTCATTTGTTACACACCTCCTGCACATGCGGCCATTTAGTTCTCAAGCTGCATGCGGTATTCAGTGAGAAACAAGGTACACACGTTGACTGTCAGACTAACCATAAAACAAGAATTACAACGTATTTAATCTATCGGTCTCAACTCAACTCAACTGTATTTGTAGAGCACATTAAAACATGTTTCCTTAAGATGGAACTCAAAGGAAGCATGTACAATGAAAACAGCAGAGGCCTCAGAATTGAACCCTGTGGGACACCACATGACAGAGGAACAGTTTGTGACTGAGAGCATCCAAGCCTAACACAAAACGTTCAGTCAGCCAAATAAGACCTAAACCACCCACACTTGAAGGAGCAGCACAATATCCATTGAATTAAAGAGGGGGAAAAATGTGTCCCAAACTGTTCAATGGGTTTATATTCTATTTCATTTTAATTCTCTTTTTTTGTGTTTAAGAGGCTGGAATGGATTAATAGCATCTCATCCATTACAATGGGGAAGGATGATTTCAGATCTGGGTGTGTGAACTTTAATGACGTCACATGACCTTTTGCTTTATTTGTCCCATTCAAATCGTAGAAATTTGAGAGGTTGCTTATCTCATCTGCAATTTGTGTTCCTCCCGTGCCCCACCTCCTCGCTGCAGACGTCTGGAGGGCAATAATTAACTCACTTAAGTCCCGCTACGCGTTGACACAGGTGAGCAGCGCTATGGTGGTTAAACACTCATTATTACCCACACACACACACGCACGCACGCACGCACGCACACAAATGTGACAAAGCGCTGAGGCGCGTCTGTCACATTGAGGCCCATTCGGTCCCTCCGGTCACCGTATTCTCGCTGATTGGATAAGGCTGACGCTGGCCCCGTCCATACAATGTGATCAATTTAACACGGTCGTCGACTGGCTTTTGTCAGGGCCTATCTCTCTCTGGCGTGCGACGCGTCCTTCACTCTGAAGCTTATCAGCGGTCTTTCAAGTGCCGCTATTTATTATCTCCTTACCCTGTCTGAAAACCTCATTCACACACAGCCCTTTTCACATTTGAGCTTATTTTTAAAGATGCACTTCTGTGCCTTTCCAAAGCTGCTATAAGTGCACCCCCCCAAAAAAAAATAAAAACCCACGATGTCATCAGACAGTTGTGCAGGGACTTTCAAACTGTTGTGTGCGCACAAACAAGCTTTTTCCTCAAAATAAACGAGTGTGAGTGCCTGGGCGTGAGCTGTGGCTGACAGCAGGTTCTACATATGTGCGCTCATTGTGTTTGTTTTACTGTTGTCTATGTGTTCAAAATTCATCTGATGGAGCATTGAAATACGTCTGTGGCTTTGTTTTTCCAAATGTAAAGTAGCTGTGTAAGTGCGTTAGTACCAGGATTGTCTGCAATTAGGATTACGATAAAAATGAGGAAGATATAAAACCCTCAGATTTCATTGCAGCCTTAAAACTCTCCTGCAAAATGACAAAAATGGAGTTTGTCCACTTTAGCTTTCAGTGGCTCAAATATCCGATGTAGCGCGATGTTGCGGTGGCTGAACCGTGATATAGTTGAGGAACGTGGTATGTCATGTCCTAAACTGTCGTTACTGGCACTAATGGAACCCGCAGTGTTAGATAATGACCATAAAAGGAGCTTTTGGGGTTTCCAGATGACCACCTCTCTCTTTTGCACAACAACACGGCGATGTTAGGCTAACCTCCTGCTGACTTAGCCGCAGCATCTGGCAAGCGTTAGGCCTCACCTGAACTCTTTGCGGTGAAATCCGAGCGCCGCTCATACAGATACGGCTGCCAGGCCGCGTGTTTGTCTGTGCGATCGTGTGTGTGTGTGTGTTTGTGTGTGCAGTCATGGGTGCGAGTACTCGGCGAGGCATTTTGCGAGGCAATGCTGGATTTGGGAATGGGGAGCAAAGGCGGTGAAATGTGGTCCAGCAAGAGTTAAGTTTCATTTTTTGACAGCATTCAACATTTTTGATTGAATAAAAATGCATAGTATTACTCAATGAATTTAATAAGGTTAGATTCTTCTAAAAATATACATATTTTTTCACAAATGTATAGTTGGAAAATGACTTTTTTTCTTTAAAAATACATTGACTCCCCAATATGAGGAATTCATTTTCATATGAGTTTAATTTCTTCCAATCATAAATCTATTCTTGTAAAATTAGGATTTTCCTACGCCAGTGCATATGTGCATACATACCACGCAGATGTGCCTCCGCCATATAAACATTCTAGTTTGTGACCAGTGAACCACATTTAAAGGGAATGAAAGCAGCTGCTTTAATTAATTATAACTGAAGATGGCTGTGACCACTCCCACTGCGGCGCATCCCTCCCACTTGTCTGCAAAATGACTTGTCTAACCTGCCTCCCGTGAACATTAAATGTGTAGAAAATACTGTACAGAGTGTAGTGTCACGGTGTTCGATATGTAACTTCAAGAGGCGGGGCTTGGGGGGGGGGGTGCACGTGACATTGACTAGTCTGTGTTTGAATGTTGGGTGTGAGCTGTGGCTGACAGCAGCTCCAGGTGCATCAACTGTAGCTCACCACGTGAGGGGATAACAATAACTTAAGTATAAAAACCTTTTTTAAAAAAATCACTGCAAACCATGTCATGCAGTCTTTTGTCGACACCAACTGATGAGTTAAAAAGAGACCCCACCCCCCCAAAAAGACCAATGAGACAATAAAGGCACACTCCCTGCACAGCTGCTGTATTTTTTTTTTTTTCTAGAGAAGCCATTTCCTGTCAAAAGTCTGACAAGGGAATAATGATGGCTTTGATTGGGCCCCCAGTTAACGGGAGGCACTTCCTGTTGCTTTGTATTGCTTTCATTGTGAGGCGGCGGGATGGGGTTTTTGAGGCAGGGTTTTAGGGAAACAGCTGCTGGAGATGACACAGTCAAGAGCATCCCCGTGACCCCCTGCCACCGCGCACGCATATTGTACCGAGTAAATACATAGTTGCGCATTCGTCTGAGATGACGTCATTACACTTCGAAAAACAGCCAACAATCGGACTCCAGGTACAGAAAGCAGAAGAACAGATATCAGATTTCAAAAATCAAGGTGGTTCTAAATAGATTGCATATGTCCCACAAAACTGTGACTTCAACACCCCAGAATCTCATTTTGCAATCTTATGCATTCATTTTCTTAAGAGGGCCTGATCAAATGTTTCTTCTTCTTTTTGTTACATCCAAACATCCATCTATCCATTTTCTGATCCGCTTATCCTCACGAGGGTTGTGGGCATGCTGGAAACTATCGCAGTTTACTTCGGGCAATAGGCAAGGGACACCCTGAACTGGTTGCCAGCTAATCGCATATACTCACACTCACGCTGAGGGACAACTTAGAGTGTTCCATTAACCTGCACATTTTTGGAATGTGGGAGGAAACAGGAGTACCCGGAGAAAACCCACGCAGGCACGGGGAGAACATGCAAACTCCACACGCTAACCATTCGAATACCGGGCCACCTTTTCGCAGATGTTTCTCCTTAGAATTTGATTTGATTATTTTTTTTTGGCAAGATAACCTTTTTCCTCAAAAAGTATGTCTCTTTTCTTTACATTTTAAAAATGTATTTGAAAAAAATGAAAACAAACTTTCATTATTTGGTAACATTTTAAAAATATTTCCAAATAATAACTTGCATTTACATTTTATTTTCGCTGTAAATGTTCATAATCACTATCATATTGCACCCCAGGAGTCCAGTAGGATTCATAATAACATCTCAACCTATCAGCGCGGCAGTAATGTTTGTCGTTCTACGCAGAGGAGAGAGAATACATAACTGAATACTGTTTTATCGTCTGTCCACATGGCGTTGCTGAACTCTTGGTGATCAATCGGTCGCCGAGGGTTAAAGCACTGCAACGTCGATGCTAATTAGACTTGGCATTAAGCTAGCAAGACGACGGTTTATTGACTGTTTAAAATACACATGGCGGAATTCTTTTTGTCTTGTGGAGTCACTCATATCTCAAGGTACGACTATATTTTAAAAATCTACTTTCAAAAAACCCAGACGTCGCAAAAAATCAGCTCGCAGTACAGTGTAGTATGGACACAAACAATAAAACGCGATATTGCGGAGTTAACTATATTGCAAATGTATTCTGATGAATTCATTTTCCAAAAATATTTTACTCCTCACAAGTTCAGTCTTGCATTTTTTTTTAAATGTGCACCAGAATTCTTGCAAGATTTTGACCTCCAAAAATATTCACACTGATCATGTAATCATCGGAATATTATTTATTTATTCTTGAAAAATTCTGGCTACATTTAGCTTGTTTGCTTATAAAGTGGTCAACTTGGAATTTTTTTTTCCAAGAAAGTGTCATAAAACGAAAACCTGCGCGTGTGGGACATCAGCTGATGTCTAACACATTACAGACACATGACTTGTGTCTCTCACTTTGGTTTTTTCCTTTTTAACAACTTTTAATCACAATCTGCCCTTGTGATGGACTATTCGCTGTTCCGTTTGCGGCGCTTGCGTTCCCTTCAAAGGCCGCATTGATGAGCAGCAGACATAAGAGGGAGCGTCCATGAGTGCGTGTGCCCGGCAGCGGCAGCAGCAGGGGTCACGGCATCAAATGCCGGGGCTAATTGAACTCGGGGTCATGAGCGCGCATCGCTGATCGTGCGTCCCGCTTAGCGTATCTTGATAACATCACAACCTCAATTTTCACACGAGGAGGAGGAGGGGAAGATAGCTTATCAGAGTTTTAGCGGCATGCTCTCGTTACGGGAAAGTTTAGCGCCATAAAAACACGGACACAAACAGGCAATAGGGTGGTGCCTCGACATACGAGCGAGCCAACTTTCAGGTTTGAAGAGACACAGGCTGTTTTGTTTTTGTCTTGATTTGCAAGCAAAAACAAAACCAAAAAGCAGCTTTAGGACTGACTGGTACGGATAGTTACAGGGTGCATGAATGGATTGATTAAAAAAATATATATATTTCTTTTGGTGATCCGTGAACAGTTATAATAACAAAGGTGTGGGTTAAAAGCATAATATTGGACTGTTTTAAAATACTTTGCCCTATTTATTTTACTTTACCACACAGTTTCTCACCGTGGTAAATTTAAACGGATACTTATTTGTGCATAAAAATCAATAAATAAATCATTAAATAAATAACAATGAAACTAAGTGGCCCTAAAGCGAGCAAGCATTACAACTTTGTAGTTTGAATGAAAGTGAATGGAATTTTGATCATGTGTCTGATCTAATGACTTTTGACCTGGATGACATGTTGAGAAAGAGCCAGGACGCAGACGCAGTTTTGATCACTCATTAACTGTCTGCCCGTGTGTGTGTGTGTGTGTGTGTGTGTGTGTGTGTGTGTGTGTGTGTGTGTGTGTGTGTGTGAGCGCACTCCTTTGTGTTCCTCTTTCCTCTATCACACTTCTCTGTAGCGTCACCTCTGACCTGGTCGCCTGACCTCGCAGCTCTCACTCCTCCTTGCTCATCCAGCTGTGGACCAGGCTATGTGCGTGTGTGTGTGTGTGTGTGTGTGTTTGTGTGTGTACATCTGCAATACATCCTGGAGAAACAGCGTGCACTTTGACTGACAAAAGTCAGCCACCACGCGTGTTTGTCGCCTCTTATCTTGCCTCTAATAGTAATAATCACAAATCACGTGGTCACTGTAACACAGTGGACCCAACAAAGTCCAACCCAATCTGTTGACATTTCCTGTCTCGACTTTTTGGGGAGGAAAATCAAACTCCCTCTTGCAGGAGAAAGTCGCAACAACAAAGGTTTTATCCCCCTTCCCAATTTCACCCTATAATCTTTCTGGCAACATGACATACCGTCATTAAAAACAATCATTTTTGCTTTGTGACGAGCGTCACCTGTGTTGTCCCAATTCAAACCTGACTCATTGCGCCCTCTACAGGAGAGCGGACGAACTACACCCACAACCACTGTTGCAAGTGACCTTCCAAACATAAAACGAGTTTCTCTTTGAAACCTCATTACTGATTATGACTAGGCACTCGATAAATTTATAAAACCATATAGGAAGCGTCATTCACTCACATATGTCTATTGTTTATCGATAACAATGTCCCAAATCTGTGCCCGAGTTATTTCTTCCCTATTTCTGGGTGCGTTTGAACCCAAGCGGGTCGCCCGGCACTCCAGCACACAGGGCCTCCTTTTGGTTCCCTCCCATCCCGCTCTCTCGCTCTTCCTCTGCTTCCTCTAGCTCGCTCTCCCCCCTGCTAGGATCCCCACAGCTGCGGCGACCAGGTGCGTTCCGCCCGCCCCCGCCCCCTAACACACACATGCACAGACACACACACACACACATACGCACACACACACCAACGGACGCAGCAGGAAATGCCTAATACCAGTTTTAGAATGATGCCACTATGCCAGCTTGTCAGCAAGAAAAGGCGACATTGAGACATCGAGCGAAAGTGACAGAGCTCGCGAAAAGGCAGATGAATGAATTTGCGCTAAATGATCACACTTTCAAAATGACTCTTCATCGTTACACTCTGCTCGGGTCAAATTTGTCCCATTCTGGCATTTGATAGACCCCAGAATGTCATGATCTCATCCTGAAATTTGGTGACTTTTCCTCAAGTGACCCAAAATAGATTCAAATTCAAATGATGTCAAATTATTAAATGTCAATGTGACCACTGATGCTGTTCAGGGTCAAATTTGGCCTCTGTCTAGTACCATTTCAAACGCAGGGGAGTTTGAAACAGTCCCGAGAACTGTCTGTGATTCCGCCACATTTGCACAGGTTGCTGCAGAAACTTGGCAAATGGTCAAAGTGGGACTCTTGAAAAAGTGGAAGGAGATCATACAAACTAAACATACGGAACATAAGTCATAGAGAGTTTAGAGGGTGCCTTGACACAGGCGTGAGATCTGTATCTCCAAAACAAATACTTATAAAATTACACTTTCCCTGTTCCCTGATTAATCATCGCTTGATTGACAGACAGGCAATTAACAATGTTTGACCCAAAACATGCAATGTGCTTTGAAAATGTAAGGTACATATTTTCATCTCTCCTACAACCCCCCCAAAAAACATTGACACCTTGTAAATCACGCCTTCTGTCTCGATTGATTGTTTTACCTTGAGCGCGATGGTTTATTGCAAAGCCAACGAGAAGCACAAACTGGGGTCAGAGAGGGCAGATTCTTTTCTTTCCCACGGATCATTTTACTCATGCACTACTATCAGGTCACACTGACAGTTTTAAAACAAATATGAACATGTTATTTTTTTTACTTTGCAAAGTCGCCTTTGACTGAATGTGATGTAATCAAATGTCCAGTTTCAGCAACCTCTCTTGTAGGGATTGTCACATAAACAAGTCTCAATGTGTGCAAGTGTGACTTGATGTGTGGGTGGATGCACATGTGCTCTTATCAAGAGGAGTGTGAGTGTGTGTGTGTGGGGAGGGGGCGTACCGGTTATTTTGGTCTGTGGCTCACCACAGGCCCAGCCGTCTTCTTGCAGCACCGTGACAGAGGATGTGCAATAATCGAGTTTAAAGCAGCACTCGCGAATTGTTAGGTTTGTTAACTCAAGGGCGCCCCCAACAGTAGCGAAGTGGTAAATGTGTGTGTGGTAAAGTAGACATGAGTGTTTCTCAACCTGTATCTAGCCAAGGCACACTTTACATTCGAAAATGGTGCCCAAAAAATGGACTGAGGTCCATTATTTATCTATAGTTGGACCTTTCAAGAGTGCCAATAGATTTACTCTCAAGCTATTTTCATGACTTTAAATGGGTTCATATTGCGTAAAATGAAACATTAGAATATAGAATATCGCTTTGGTGAATGGATGTATGGAACGTGTGGGGTTCAGTACCTCCAGGCTCCAACTGTCTGACCGGTCCGGGGGAAAAAGTTGTGATTTGCAACTCAACAAAAAGTAGAGTTTGAATGCGTGTAAGATGATGAGATATGACGCTCATCTTCTTCACGGACTTCTGGATGGAGGACAGAGCGCCTTTATGTGCAGATGGCGTACGAGCCGTTTGGACCAGTGGCAGAACACCTTCAAGCTGCGAGACATCTCCACAGAGTAGCGGAGAACGTCAAACGCAGAGGAGACCGTGGGAAGTGACGAAAGCGGCGGCAGAAGGGCAACCGCGTCAATCTGAAACCCACAAAGCGGGGATGTCGTGTCAGTACACAAGAACGCAAAAGCCAGGAGCTGACTGGCTGCAAACAGCTAGGGGAACTTTGAAACGATGAATGAAGATGTTTGTTGTGGCTGCACGGTGACCGAGTGGCATGGCTCAAGCCTGAGGTCGATGGTTCCCATCTGGGCTCAGGCTGTCCTCTCCTCCCGCAATGACTAGTGGCCAGTCCAGTGTTTGTCAATCTGTGTTTGACACTGAGCGCCCCATTTTCATGCCCAGTGCAAGTTTGCCGCAGAGCGCAGTCTAACTGTGTGCATGGGTGACGTTTGCGCCGTTGTGGGAGTGAACGCAGCCAGTTTTTCTTCCCGGCCAATGGAAGCGGCTCCTCTCATTCCCTTTAAATTCATTGCAGGAGAGGCGCACAGAGTTTATGACATTGTGGAAGCAAAACTAGACTCGGAGTCCGTGCAGAAGATTGAAGCGCACAGAGCATGTTTGTGAGGAACTAAAAGCAGACCTCCATGGGTGAATGATCTGTCTGCCTGCACCTCGATCAAATCCACCAAAATTGCATTACACCACCTGCACCACAAGTTAGACCTGCTCCCAGCCGGTCTAAGGTCTAATCTACTTTCAGTTACCAAATTGTCAGGCGCGCCGCGGGCGTGTAAAAGGAAATTCACAAACATGCTTAACTGGACTTGCACCGGCGACAAAAATCAGGATGCACCAGTTTTTAATGCTGAGGACAGGTGCGCTTTCTGTGAGAGTCCTGACCGGTGACCGCTGCATGAATTGGCCATATGTGCCCTGATATTAACTGCCCAAACTAACTATTGTTTCTCAAGAATTCCCCATCCCTGCATACATCAAAAACAACGGAATTGACCTTGCCGTTTTAATACTTTTGGGGTGACTCTCTGGTGTCCAATGTTATCCTCTAGGTGGCGACAGTCGGTCCTCACCTGAATCAGGGCCGTACTGATGAGGCTGGCCAGTTGCAGCAGGTGAACACCGGCGGCCCCCGCAGCCTCGGAGGGCAAGCTGACACTTTCGGTGGCTGCCTTGAGCCACCCACATGCATTCGGAAGGCCAGAGTGTGCGTGTACAGCTGAGGCAGAGATTCCTTGGCCTACAAGGACAAACAAATGTGCCACGTTAGTGGTGCAGCCCTCATTGCATTGGTCGGTTTCTACAATTGTGACATGATAGTGGTGCTGTAACGTGTCCTGCAAGTCCCACCACGTGTATGTTTGATGAGTCTGGCAAGGCTGAAGTTGTTTACCTTCCATGTTTGGAAGCGAGAAGCAGTGATCGATATGACAGGAAGACTTTGTAGTCGGACATCCAACAAGTCCTCCACAAGCCCTTCGTCGCGCTGAAATGCAAATGGCCAAGTTTCAATTGGGAGTTTTTCATGGGAACAGCAAGCGGGATGAGGAAGCAGAACAGGGGGAAGGCAAATGAGGCGCACGATTGAGTATTTAGAGGAAGAAGAGGGGCAGGATGAAGGAAGAAGGACAAGAAGTAGTGGTAGTATTGTCATGACCACGAGTTGCAGTTCCTCCGCGGTCTCCCTGATGGCGTCTATTTGATGGGCAGCCGACTTGAGCGCTTTACAGAAGACGTCGTCGTGGGCCGGCCGACACCGTCCCGACCGCAGCAGCCCCATCAATAGCAACAGGCGCAGTAGACAAAAGCAGTCATGGATCACTGCCCAGGAGAAAACGCCACATTGATGATGATGAGGATGATGATGATGATGCGTCATGATCGCCACACTTCATGAATGAACAACACCGGCTCCTCTAAATTCTGCTTTCAAATGAGGCAAAGGAGTCAAGAAGAAAACACTTTGGTGTCATCCATCAAAGTCATCAAAAGGACCAAAGTGGGCGTGGCCTCATGTCTCCTGATGAAAGACGTGTGGTGCAAAATGACCACATCACCTCTCCCCATTGAAATGGACAAATGCGATGAATCCGTTCCAGCCTCCCCAAAAATCCCAGGAAAATTTGTGGGGTAGTTTGTTTTTTAATGAAATTAAGACTTTTCAACACAGTAACCAAATTTGCATGAACTTGAGTTATGCGTGCTGGATGGCGGCAGCTGACTCGATTCCTTTCACAACAAGCAGTTGTTTAGCAGATAATTATTGGGCATTGTTCAAAAAAGAAGCGGCAACCTGTTTCATGCCAGTGTCAGCTAACTGTCAAACCTAACGTAAAACTAAGACAATTACATTTTTTTTTAATATGCCACAATAGACAAAACAGTATTTGACTGGACTTTGGACCTTTGAAACTGCAATTTTAAAAGTGCTGAATGGATTCCTCAACCGGATGAAAAGAAATCGGTAACTGTGCAAGTACACGGTTCACACAAATAGAAATGTGCAACCTGCTGACACCGCAAGGATGGCCACATTGTCACCTCAAAGTTTTCCACCAACTGACTTGACTGTGTCAGGCCAGAGTTTCCACCGGATGTTTTTTGAGGTGGTTTTAGTTTCTAAAAACGTGCTCAAAAAACTTAAACCAGACAGGAGAAGCCTTGCAGAACTTATCACGGAATAGACACATATGAACAGGAGTTTATGTAAGGCCAAAGAGAAGTTATGTGTGTGCTATCAAACGGGCAAAGGAGCATCGAGACAGTGTGCATTCCATTCTTCTTTTGTGATTTTCAGTGAATCCCAAAGTGTGCTCCCTCTAGTGGTACACACTGAATCACGCAATGTTTAAACTGCGCATCATTTTTCAGTTGCTTCGAACAGACAAACATACAGACGGGCCACATGGATGAAATCATTGCTTAGGTTGATTTTTAACTCACATTTCCAGTTCCATGGTCATCATCACACGAAGGTGCACTGGTAGATCCCAGATGGCCAACTGAAATGACGGAAGGAGCCGCCATTTTTCGCCAGCGCGACCAAGGGGCAACACAGGAGTGCACTCTTCCTAAGCAGATGGATGACAAAAAAAAATGACATTTTTAAACCAGACCACAATATGTACATTTTTAACATTTACTCAAATTACATTGCACTCATAATGCTTCATGATCATGTATAAAAAAAAAATCCAGTCTTCAAAAATAAAGGATCTGAGGCAAACAAAAAATAACCACATTCTGTGATTATTTTTTTATTGTCAGTGGAAAGGGCTCACACATAAAAACTTACATTCAACGGTGGCACAAAACTGGTGAATAGCAAACCACCATTAAGTGCAAGAGCTTTTGCGTATTGTTTTTCCACAACAATGAACTAATTTAAAGATTTTAATTTGACTTTAAGTTTGTGCTGCATATCATTTCAAAGTCCCCAAATTGATAGGCCGGCTCACTGACCCACCTGTATGATGCAGTGTAGTACCGGTATGGGGGCGGTTCACTCAGCTTTGTTGAAGGAGCCTTGAGAAGCTGGTGCGCCATATGCCCAAGTCACCTCATGACATTGAATATGTCGGTGGGTTTGGAGGACGCGAACTTTACCAACACCTCATGCACTTCAAACGAACTGTCAACGGTTCTTGTGGAAAATCAGCAGCTGGCTGTCTGATGTTAGTCGGCTTCCAACACTAAACTTTTATTTTATTTGAACACAATCAAAGATACATTCAGAAAAAAGAATGTATAGTATATTTTCAGTTGACATGTACAACACAGGAAGAGTGTGGGTGTTCAAGAGCAGCTGCTTGCATCATTTTCATCATCATCTTTCACTTCTATCCGTCATCCTCCACAACGATCCTGAGGCTCACTTCACTGGTATGAAGAGGAACATGCCCTGGGTCAGTATCAGGTTCAGATCTGTTGCGGATAGAAAAGGCGTGCTTGTGAAAACACGATATCTACGCACGTCCTCTTTGTGTACACGCGTGTCATGAGAGTGGCACCTGAGAAAGCCGAACGTTGCGCAACGACACCTTTCCTGTGTTGCGTCGTGTTGCAACGGAGGGCTTACTGGCAAACGTGGCGAGGCGTGGCTCGCGTGCCAACAGATGCAGATGGACGGCGCAGATAAAGGCAAGACGGGAAGGAGAAATACATACAATTCATACCTAGAGGCCATTCACTCGACCAACTGGAAATGACATGTGGGGGGGTAATCTTTTAAATGTGAGGTACACAGCCTTGCATCAGCAAGCAGTACTTGAGTAAAAGTACAACTTTCATAAAAGAAAGTAACTTTGGTAAAAGCTCAAGTAAAGAAAAATGTAAACTAAACATTTTAAGGAGTGAGCGAGGAGTGTTTTGATTTCAGTGTGAAAATTCAACCAACAATAAATTTGACACAATAATTTGCGCTCTGACACATGACACGCCTGGAGATATTTGTGACTTTAAAACCTCACACCCAGAAAAAAAAACCTCCAAAAAACAAAAGCAAAATAAATTCACAGAATTTGATTTCCTTTCATGCTCTTTTTCTCTGCACACGTGATGTTTGGAGAGTTTCTTTTTGTTGCTAGGCAGAATTAATGATGAGCAATTCGTACTGCCTCAAGCACCATACATGTTTCTGCGAAATCACATGCTTGGATGTCCTTTTGTTGCTAGGTAGAATTCATGGGGCGCAATCATTTGTGCCCCAAAGCCCAGTGGAAAAAAAAAATGGCATACTCTAGTTACGCTCACTATGGTATTCCCATGATGAGTTTGGCCAGAGCAATGTACTGCAGCATAAGCGGAAAAAGGACAGGGAGGTGCGGACCAAGTGTGTTATGTTACAACGTGTTACGCTGCTTAGCAAAATTTGTGGGGCACAGTGTGCCCAATGACCGATTTTTACAAACATTCTGATTGTGTCATATTTGGCGGGCCCTCGTTCCCAGTAGATACTCCGCAGCATAATTATTTGTCCAGTGCAACCAAGGACAGAGGGACGGACTGCCCCACACAACAGAAAAGTTGACAGACGTGTGTTATAAAGTCATTGTAATTCTAACATTCTAAATTCTCAAACTGCATCTCACAAGTTCTTTGTCCTCATTTGCATGGTCGCTTGTCGCTAGGTAGAATTCCATTTTTCCCCCTGCTGAAATTACTTGGAGTTGCTGTTGGATAGAATTCGCGGAGAGCAACCATTAGGCCTCCAAGCTCAACACAGCATTTTTTCTGTTAAATCACACCGTTTGGATGGCCTTTTGTTGCAAGGCCAACTTCACATCCCGCAACATGAAATGCGTAACAACAGTCATGTTCACGATGCTACCTTCTGAGCAGTACCAGAATATGGACAGGGAGAGCAACGCAGTCCCAAACACAAACAACACACACAAACGCAACGCAGACTTGGGAAAATACTCTTCCTTGAAAACCAAGTGTGACCAAATGTGATTTATTTACTCTTTATGGATGCCAAACGCTGCCCTCCTAATCACCACTGAAGCCCATATCCTCCATGTCCCGAGTCCCCCCTATTGCTCAGTGGCAATTGTGACAATGACTCGCTGCACTTATTTCTGCACTTCCTGTGCATATGTGCCTGTCACGCGCTGCCAGTGTCGGCTAGCACGGGCGGACGCACACTGGCGACCAGGTGCACAGTGCGGGAAGTGAGCCAATAAGCTGGCAGCCCAGTGAGCAAGCCAACTGGGCCCCACGGCCACGTGCTGCACTCCTCCACAGCCGCCCTTAACCCATTCGTGTTCCCTCTGGGGAGAAAGAACGAGCTTATGATACAGTGGAACCTCGATTTAATGGACCCGGGACCAACAGACAGAACATAGCGTCCCCCTCCTCTCAAAATGCCCTTTCTAGAGGAGCTGTTTAAGTTCGAGTCGTTCCAGAATTGGCAGTAATCGCCATCAACAGGTAGCGACCGTCCTCATTTTCAATGGGTTTAACCGGAGCTCACTGTTTGTTAATTAACCTTTAACAGATATGATGGCGTATTCCCAGACTAAAATAGCATTACGCTCCTTTGAAATACATCCGAAATAAGACGTGACATTTAGCTTTTCTCTGTCAGGGGTCAAATTGCATTAAAACGATTAAGCTAGGTCATTCGAGTAGGAGGAAATCTATTGGCTCTTGGAAGATTGAATGGCAATGGCAAAAGAAAAGGGAACATGATCATGGCTCAGCTTGCAAGACGTCACATAACCAAACTCAGAAAACAGGTGAGCCATGATAGGTCATTACCCGAGCAACTGTGATGTCATTTTTACTCGACAGCAAGTGGCAAAATGGCCGCCCCATGAGATGAATACAAGCGGGTAGATGTTGCTGCTGAATTCACGCTCCACAAACTATGTGTGAGAATGCTCTGTTTAGACTACAGGGGCGCATATTATTATAAATAACATTTTTGACTTGACTTCCCCTTTCAATTTTTTACCCCCCCAGGCATTTATGGTCGTCATACCACATTTACGGAATGACATGGCTCAGTCCAAGATAAAGTAGAAATGCAGGACATCTAAGGCCAGCACACTCCAGGCGCATCCCGGAGTTCGCCCTCTTCCCCCAGCTTGCCCTCTAGGGCCGCAGATGGAGCATCCCAGACAAGGCTGCGCTTCTCTGGGCAACACAGAGGCATTGCTGTGCTCCGGTTCCTGGAGCCCCGGCGCTCCGATAGAGAGGCCCTGCGCCCATGCAGGAACCATAGGGGGGAGGAGGGAGAGGATGCAAAACACATCTGGCAGCTGCAAAAAAACCCTGCATACTACGAGAGAAAGGGCACGCCGTAGAGCACAGACCTCCACCAAGGCATTTTCTCAATTTAAAATTGGAATACAACTCAACTGTAGCCAAGCAGTGATTCTTTCAAGTACAGTGGTACCTCTACTTAGAGAATTCATTTTGTTGGAAGAAATTTCTTAACTAGAAAATGTTGTAAGTAGAGATGCGTTTTCCCTGTAAATGCCCTAATCCGTTCCAAGCGCCCCCAAAATTCAGACAATATTTTCTAAAGCATAAAAATGCATCAAAATAGGTAACAAATATATGTTACAATTACATTATTGCACAACTAATGAGAGTTGTGCAATGATCCAAGGACATTTGCTTTTGTCAGCTTTTAACAATCCTTCGAAAATGTCAAAGGCTAACATCAGTATAGTGAGCGATCGCCCAACACTTTTTCTGGGTGATTCACATTTACGTAAAACTATCGTAATGCCTCATGGCCCGAGGGGCGAATGACGAGGACGCAGCATAGACACTTATCTATTTATCGATCTACACACATAAAGACACACTCGGTAAAGGTCCCTCTTAGCCAATAGGATGCCAAGAAGATGCTCGGTAATACCCATGGCAGAACAGCTATAGGTATGTTGCCTACAGGAAAATCTGAGCTGCGAGTAGCAGCACAAACTGTATTTTTACCTTTCTTATCTTGAAATTTCTTTCATAACAAGAGCCAATATTTTCCTGTTGAGGCGTTTCGTAAATTGAAAACTTCGTAAGTAGAGGTTCCACTGTATGATAGTTTTAGAATCAATTACAGACTTGACATTTGTGTGAGTCAACAATTCTGTGAACAAGACAGCATTGCTTGAAACAGCGGAAAGGAGGCCGCGATGCATGATGTGTACATGTGTGGGTGCACATCTCTGCAAGGTGTCACTTGTTTCTTCGCGTGGGCGCTGACTCTGCGAGCATTAGGCGGCACTCAGGGCGCGGCGTTCGAGGTGGTGGTGGGCGAGAACGCTTGTTCATATAAGTATGTGTGTGTGTGTGTGTGTGTGTGGGGGCGGGGGTCGTGTCTGTGTGACGCACGCCTGACGCTCGCTCCTCCTACGCGACTTCTCACAATGATTTTTTGTTTTGTTTTGTTTCTGTAGAATTGAACAAAGTGGCTGGTTACAAAAGGAGAAAGTAGAGCAAAGCGTTTAGATTACACGGAGTAGGTCAGCGAGAGAGGCACAAGCAGCCGGCTGGAGCGCCGCGCTGTTTGCGGCCAGCTGTTGGCTCATTAAAGGCCCATCTGCACACAATAGGCTCAGTCTCAACACACACCCACATACATACAAAGCCTGACATACATACATACAAAGCCTTGTTCCTGCTTGTGGATTGTTTTACATCTCTCGTTGCATACAACAGACAGAAAGAGAAGGCACAATAACAATTTGAGTGTCCAGCGCCCATCGACTAACATGAAAAATCTCTTCATTATTGAACAACTTTTTGCACTCGTCTGTCACCTAGAACCTGTGAAACTCCATTCCAAAAAAAACCACTTCCAAAGGGGAAGTACAAATAACGGAAATAATGTGGTTGCACAAGTGTGGACACCATCTTATAATTGGAATGCGACTATATTTAGAATAAGCCAATCACACGTCAAATGGGAGTCACGACACACATGCCGCCATTTTAAATGACCCGGATTAATCCCAAATAAATTTCAGTTGTTCTAGCAGGCTTTTTCTGACTTTTTTGTTGTTGTTTTGCTGTCTAGCAGAAGCATCATGGTTTTGTGCAACCTCAAACTAAAACTCAACGGTTGAGTAGTTTTACTTTATTTTGGGACCGGATTCATAAACCCAAACTACAAGCTATGAGTTTACATCTTGACTGCGAGCCAGATGATGAACCAGTATGTCTACAAAGACAACCTGCAGTGTTTGCTCCGTTCGGTTAGCAAGATTAGTTGTGGATGGACCACTCGTGCGTACTCACAGTTTCCTGAGCTTCTGACAGTTCCTGGCTGAGAAGAACATCGCTGTGTTGGAGCAACCTCCCTAAACACCCATCGTCTTGGCTCTATGTGATTCGCCGCCCCCCTTTTGCTAAGATCAGGGAGTCATCAAGGGTTCCTGTCTTGAAGTCGGTGGTCAAGATGGTCGATAGAATCCTTCCAAGAGTGCGGTAAAACTCCAGGTAATCCTTGAAAGGAGAAAACTTGTCATTTGTCGGTTGCATTTGAAATACAGTAAGCTCCAGAATACCCCCACAATAAGTGAAATCCACAACGCAGAAAGAAATTTAAATACTCTCAAAGCAAGTTTTGAGAGCATTAACAGCAGTTATTTTTTATGTCTTCAAACACGTTTAAAATAATACAAAAACATTCAAAAACCATATGTTGAGAGAGAGCACAATAGCAATAGATGAGATAAACATATTGTCCAATGTTCCAATCCTTCTGTGTGTGGACTGTAAACATCCCCTTTTCCAAACTAACAAATTCAATTATCTCACGATATACATAAAAAATAACGCCCTAAGTCATACGTTACAAAATGAATATAAAGCCTTTGCTTTCTGTAGACATAAAAAGCAAGATTACATGGAGTTAAAATGGAATAATTTCCAATACAAACTTACCTGATCTTGAAATACTGTTGACCTACTTCCTGCTTTTACTCTTCTTCTACATTTTAGTGGAAAACAATATCCCGTCATCTTCTGACCAACAGTGGAATTACATCCATAATGAACAGAGCCCACAACAAAATAATGTAGTTACAACTGTACGAGGAAAAAAAAAAATCTGTGAAATTTCAAGCCTGCCAACCTGGTCCACACGATGGAGGGGGATGTACTGTATAGTTTTTGTGATATGATTCCTGGAAGATTTCTGATACTGTATATCTTCCCCATAAATGTGCTTTGACTTCACGTTTGTCTATTTCCGCCACCCACCGGCAGAAGTGACCACCACCTTCGCAGCACTTGCTGTTTTCATCTCTGCTTCGGCTTACAAACAATTATTACATTTGCGGCTATGCTAAGGAGGGAAAACCTACCTCTCTTCGGCGCTATAGTTCCGCCTTGGCAGAGGTCTACGATCATTCTATGTTAAGGAGGTCATTAGCTCTCACACTCACAAAAATAAAAACAGGACAACGTGCCAAATTAAATTAAAGCCAGGTGCTGGGGAGCAGCTAGCTGTCTCAACCACATACCTCTCAGTGCGGTTCCATCAAGCGAGCCACAGCACACACGCCCACACAAACACAAACGCACGCACACACACACACACACACTTCGGCATGCAGACACATGCAAAAATATCTGTCCCAATACGAAAATAGGCCCCGGGAGGTTGCACCTGCACCTGTGCCCTGGTCCACACCTACACACAGGTGTCAGGATGTGACACACGCACGCACGCGCGCACACACACACACACACACATATATATATATATAAGGGAGGGGGAAATACGAGAGCGGGGTGAAACAAAACTGTGGTGGACCAAAAGGCTTATTTGGTGATACGATCTGTGTGTGATTTTCATTTTTAACTAGGATGTGAGGCTGATTTGTTTAAATGTACGTACAACAATAATGTATGGAATCATTTGAAAGACATGACAAGTATTTTGAAGCAGTGTTTTGTGCATACAGTACATGTTGTGGTTCAGTATGAGAACACAGTGTGAAAGTTTACGCCAGTGACTCATTGCACTAAATGAAATAAGGCGGCACAGGTGACGGAATTCACCTAAAAAACACACACACAACAACGTGTCATTTCCAAAGTCCAAATTATGCAAATGATAACCTTGAACCATTACGCGATTTGGATAAAATAGACATTTGTTATAGTAATGTCCCACCTTCTACCTATTACGTGATGCAATACAATCAATAATTCCTGCATTATTGAAACACTCTAATTTCATTGTCTATTTAAATGCAATTATGGAAATCAATTGTTAAATCAAACAGGTTACTGTAGGGCAGGTCATCCAAACATATGACGCCATCTTGTGGAACAAAACTGTTACTGCACCTCAAACTTTTTGTGCGCGTGAGATTTTATTTTCCACTTTTAATCATAACTGCAATAAAGTAATCATGACTGAAATGTGCACACTTAAATGCCACGGGGATTATTTATTTACCTGAATGCGTGGCAAGTCTCTCCGATCCCCTGAGATACAACATCTCATTTGCGTGGGGCTTCCCACATGACAAAAGACACCACGACAGGGTGAACAGTTAGTTAACAAAAATGGATGAAATAACTAACACTAAAATCGAAAAAGTTTTTTTTGTTGATGAAATAAAGTAAAATTAAAACGAAAATACTTTTCAACTCACTGTGATTTTAGTGAACATGTCCTTCGTTTTCATCTTGGCCAATTAAACTACTTCGATGCGTCCCAACTAGTTTAACACAGCATTTTAATTCATATTTGGTTGTGTAAATAAGCGCCAAAATCCACCGATTTTTATCTACCTCAGGGGCGGACATTTTGACACTTGCCGTCGACTAAAAATGACATCACAGTTGCTCGGATGATGACCAATCAGGGCTCAGCTTGCAAATATCACATAACCAAACTTAAAAAAAACGGTGAAACGTGATTGGTTTGTTAGTTTGGAAAAAATGAGATTGACTCTTTCTCGATTTGTCTCATCTGGCACACTCGTTTATTGGGGAGAAAGTAAACGCTAATTGTCCTCTTCACCATTAGCCATTGGTTACAAGTGTTATTTGAAGGCTGTAGATTCTCATGATTACAGTACGAGATGATTAAACATGAGATAACTTTTATTTGTCTCACAATGGAGACATTCCCATGATTAAACATAAGATAGGATAAGAAAGGATAAGAAAACCTTTGTCTCACAATGGAGAAATTCCCACGATTAAACATGATTCACTTATGAGAACCCCCCCCCCCCCCCCCACACACACACACCTGGTTAGCTAAGCGCAGAATTGACTCTTTCAGGAAAGGCCTCGATCACGAGTGAATTAATGTTAACCGATCCTCCGTAGTAATCCTTACACCTCGTTTTTTCCCGCTCCGATGGGGCAGGAAATGCCGGTGCCTTTGAGGCCGCAATAACCTTCAGGATTTTTCTTCAGATACTGCTGGTGGTAGTCCTCGGCATAGTAGAACTGCTGTAACTCCACAATTTCTGTCGTGATGGCGCCCATGCCCTTTGCCTCCAGCTCCTGTGGATAAAACATGGGTGGAAGTGTGACACCAGTGCAATCATCACAAAAATATTGGGTGGAAAATATGCTAGAATTATTGTGAATAAAAGTGCAAAACTGCGTGTTACAACCACATTTTTCTAAATTAGAGTGGGTTCACAGCAGGACTAGGCAAACTTTGGTGCCTGAAGTAGAAGCGAAGTCAACAATTTTCTTTTCAATATCCTCCATGTGACGCCGCTAGTCTAAATATGATATTCAGATTAATAGTGTATTTGTGGAATAAGAATTAAGCAGATTCATCCATCTGCTTTCATTCGTCTGTCGACTAAAATTGATCTCATGTCAAAGTCCCCTCCGGTTTGAATCGTAAACATCACATGACCAAACCAAGACAACAGAGGAGCCGTCAATCAGCAGGCAACATGAGCCCAAATCCATTAAACAGGTGAGCAATGCGAGCCCGAAGGCACTTTTACGTCAATGTCAGTCGACGGCAGGGGCCGGTGCAGGATAAAATGGCCGCTGCCTGAGATGGATGAAAGTGGGTGGATTAATCTGATGAATTACTTTTCCACAAACACAATATTAATCAGCATATCATGTTTAGATTTGTGTGGGCACATAGAACACATTATAGCAAAGATGTTTTTTTTGTTTGTTTGTTAGGTTTTTTGTTTTGTTTTGACTTCCCCCTTTTTAAGGGTCACATTTGATTTTTAAAACAGACACTGACAAAAGTTTGCTTATGAGACCTGCTATCAGTCTATGGCCATTACTACTTTCCGATTAACCTTACGTTTGGTGCCATTTTGTGGCATTACAGTAAGAGCACAAAAACAGGGGAAGGCGAGTTTTTCAACGAATAGTGAAGAATTGGTATCACAGAAAGAAACAAAACAAGAGGCGAATCGTGAAACAAACAGGTGTCGCTTCACAGTACTGTACTGTATTCTGGGTTGAGGGAATGTTCAAAGTTGTAAGCGTTAAATGCGCTAAATGTATTTAGCCCCCAAACAAAATCAACTTCCCACACAAATGTTAATTCCTGTTTCAAATCTGCAGCACATCACATGTGAACTTTCCATGTCAGCGAGGGCGCGTAAGAGTTTGCGCTGAGTGACAGAAGAAAGGAGCACGGTCCTCTTTCTAGTGCAGCGGGTTTCCCGCTGTGGGACGACGACGCATCATCAGCTCTCTTTGTTGTGACGCACGTTGGCGCTTACACGTTCCTAAACACCTTGAGAGGAGGCTTCAAACGCTTTCATAGTCTCACTTAAGAGGGCCGTGTGATTTTCTCCGCTGTATATTCACTGCGCCTGGGCATCGGCGGATCAAAAAGGAAAGACAAGTAGGCGCGGTGGGACTTGCTGCGGGCAACAAGTAGCCTGAGTCGAGGTCTTCGCACATCAGAAATCTGCGGATACGAAGGAGGTTCGCCTGCTGGGAGCTGGGGAGGAATTACAGTGAATGTTTGCTACTTGCGAGGGTTCATAACAAACACGATCCGCGCTCACACTCGCACCTAGGGACAATTTTGAGTAGCCAAGCAGTCCACCATGCATGTTTTTGGAATGTGGGAGGAAACCGGAGTACCCGGAGAAAACCCACACAAGCACGGGGAGGGGGGACATGAAAACTCCTCGTGGGCCCTGATTCCAGAATGTTTTAGACTTCTCCCTCCTCCAACACACCCGATTCAAATGATCAGCTCATCAGCAAACTTTGAGAACCCCGATAAAGCTCTAGTTTGGAATTTGAAATGAAAATTGTGACAAAACAATTCCAAATTCAAACATATCCTCTCTATCTTTAGGAACCCCACACCAATTCAATTTTTTTAACCTGGCTTCTGTTATTTGGCGACAACTGACCTAATCGATGTTTCTGTGCTCAAGCAATAACTCTCTTTGGCGCCATCTGGTGGCATCCCGGTGCTTAACTGAGTTGAGGAGCTTAATTCAGACAAAAGTAATGCCGCTCCATATTGTGGCATCAATATTACAGGTACACTACAAATCCATCTTTGAGGGATTTTCGGTTCGGTTTCGATTTTAAAACGGCACAGAAGTATCTTTTGGCACCTCCGCATGTGACCCACAAGCTGATAAATGGTATTGAAAGTGCATAGATGGACACCAGATCTTCAAAGTAGGGGAAAGTGATCGCACAGGCATGAAGTTAGTCACCAACTCGGGTTGCCCACACGGGGGCAGCGTGGTACTTGACATGCGGGCGTGTTGCCGCAGCGGGTTCTATCAATCAAAAGCTGTGCACCCTGCAGAGAGGCTGAGGCAGCAGCTGACCTCCAAGTCCTCGGCAGCTGCCTGCTACAATGTGAAGGCTTTAATCCCCCTGCAGGAGCATCCGCCAGCCAAATCCCAGCGCATGGAATATTAGAAGGGACGCGCATTTAGCTTTTTTTTTTTTTTAGCGGTGTGACACAGCAGCATGCGCTACATTAAACAGCGTGCTAGCACAAGCGCCGCTCGGCTCGCCGTGGCCTAATTAACCACTCATCACCACGGAACCACGGTGGTAGTGAACCCTTCGGGGCAGCAGGGTGGGGATGGGGAGAACACAACATCCACGCTACACCAAACTACCCCCCCCCCCACCCGCCGGCTTCACCTAGCCTCCCTCACGCACGTTCCATCCTACGGCAGCCACAACACGGCAGCCATTTTAGATCTATAAATCAGAATGCAGGGCGTCACGCCGCCGTGGCTAACCTGACGGGGCTCTTCTCGCTCGATTGCAGCGGCAGCGCGCCGGAGGAGGGCGAACGATCCCGTGTCAGCGAGACCTTGAGATCTTTGCGTGACAAAAGCATAAAAGCGTGTACATTAACGTCACATTTTTTGACAGGTTGTGACCTCCAGAGTGTGAAATGAACATGCACAGATATGGAAGGAAAACGTGATGGTTTAAGATGGCCAGAATCAGTTCCAGGGTCGCCAAGCAGTGGATCGTTTTGCCAGGCCGTGCATTTGGTATCGAGGCCTTCACTGGGGACTTGCCTGACTTAATCAACCTCTTCATCAGAGTACATGGCAGATAGCAGTATAAAAACCCGATACGAGTGCATGTGATTGTGTCGCATACTTGACTTGAAGCAGGTCAGAATCAATATGTATCGAATAACATGAGCAACAAAAAAAAAGGGCATCATGCTCACCAGAGATGTTGATTATTTAACATATTCAGGTGCGCAGATCGCTATAGATGTTTTTGCTAGCTGAAGCAGGCTGGATCAAGTTTTTTTTTTCCTGACCAACCAATCAGAGGCAGAAAAATTCTGCTGCCATCGGCCCTGTTAGAACAAAAATGAAGTCTCGCTGGTTAAAAACACAGTTTTGCTGCTAATGTAGTTTCAATAAATGTTTCATGGAACAATATGTAAGCGTGAATTGCACTTAAGCACGAAACACTCTTTGCTAGACACGATCTAGGGACATATATACTGTACATAGATACACAGTACATAAAATAAAGATCACCAACCCAGTAGACTGCGATGTCAATGTTGGAACTCGATTCATTGTTCAGCCCGACCAGGTCGTGTGTATGTTTGCGACTGCGCGTGTGTTTCAGAGCTCGCCCGGGCCCAGTCCAGCCTCCTTCATGCCTGTCGGAAAGGCTCCCCCATCATCGACGTGGGCCGAACGGGCGTCTTTCTACCCGCGTTCCCCCTCGCTTAGACAACCGCTTCGTGCGACCGAGTCCTCGCCGCTCTCCAGCCAAGCAAGAACGGCAGTGAGCATTCCCCCTTTTCAGCACGACCAAAGACACACGGGCCCGGCTCAACACAAATAGGACGTGACACCCCGAGAGAGGGCGGAGGTTGTGGGGGGGGAGAGTGGAAATGTACGCAGGTCCAATACCCCACTGTGCCGTCGCTGTCACCCCCACCCCACCCGCCGCCCGGCCCCCAACCTCCCTCCCCGCCCGCCTTCGTAAGGCCGGCGGCCACGCTTTGACATCGACTTTGTGACACCCGATGACTCATGGCGGAGACATTTGAAGACGGATGTGACCTCAATTTGCCGATTTATGTAATCACGCTTAGTCTAATCCCAACGCAGGCGCTTACTGAGATGTCGCATATTTTTTTGGTTCATCGCGATATGGACTGCGATTGTTTTTTTGTTTTTTAATTACATGTGCATAATGTAAGGGACTGTTATTATTTTAAGAGTGACAGAATTTCCTATAATCTAAAATTAATGTATATATTTTTTAAAGGTTGCTTTTTCATGGCGAAGCTTGGTAGGTGTCTGTATAGCAACCCTTAAATGAATAAAACCACCCTGAGGGGAATGGAAAAATAAAAGAATACATGTTTTTTACTTAGAAACGTTAGATGTCACCGCTAAAATGTTTGAATTTTCAATCGGTGCCTACGAGGTTGAAAAACGAGGAGAGCTTAGACTGTGTTGCAAAGCATGAGTGAGGTGGGGGGGTTTGGGGGGTTGAGTCAGACGTCGCATCGCTTGCTTGTAAAATTCAGATATGTCAAAAAAGTAGAACATGAAATTCCATCTTTGTGAGCGTGTGTTTGCGTGTGGATATTTACCCCCTCGCTTTTACAGTGTGGGTCAGGCATCCATTTTCTCGAGTCTTCAGCGAGGGCTCCTACATTTTGTGAAAATGCCGCCGCACTCGCATTCGAAGACCAGAAAAAATCAAATAAAAAAAGACGCATACGATTCCGTCGTCCGCTTTTAACGCCCGTGCTTAACAAACGTGAGAACTTTCAGGGCGGGGAAAAAAAGTCTTCATGTGACCTTGTGTAGCTGGAACACTCTGCACGCACATTTATGCGCCATTTCAATACCCCCCCACCCCAAAAGCCTCATTCCCAACCCCCACAACCTCCTTTCTATCTTTCAGGCTTATTAAGTTGCCTTATCAGAGGATACACTCACCCCTCCGAGGCCTTAGACACACACACACACACACACACACACACACACACACACACACACACACACACGCACACACACACACACACGTGCAGGTTGGGTGGATTAAACCTATTGTTTGTTTACACACACACACACACACACACACACACACACACACACACACACACACACACATTGGCCAGCTTCATGCCACCACCCTGCCCTCCTCCGAATCAACCCTTCGCATCGCTCCTCTCCCCGGGCCTGGAGGGTGAAGTCGAGGGGTGAGGATGAGGATGAGTCGAAGGGGGGGAAGCTGGAAAAGGGGGTGCGACGCGAGTGAGGTGGGGTTGGGGGTGGGGTGGGGTGGGATGCTCTCCTCCTCTGCGCTTGGCTCCAGAAGCCTTTGATGTTCTGCAAATTTCAAATTTCATTATAGAAGAACCCTCTTCTCCCCTCCCCCACCCTTGTACTTAAACTAGCTTTTCACCCCCCACCCCCACCCCTTCCATGCCCCCACCCCTACCCAACCCCAATGCTGAAGTTAAGAAACTGAAAGCCCTGCAGAAGAGACTTTTCATATGGGTTAATTATTCATCGGGCTGGAAGGGTATGAGCCAAATGTATGTCTGCACGTGTGTGTGTGTGTGTGTGTGTGTGTGTGTGTGCCTGGATTTTTTTTTGGGGGGGGTGTGTTTGCCACGCCTGTCTTATCTCTGGCCTCACCCACTCGCTCTTGTCACTCCATCGAATGCTTTTTATCCCCCCCCCCCTCCCGAAATGAGCGGATGGCCTTTTCGCTCTTCGTTTTCGAGTGCCATTTTGGAGACGGGCGGGAGGCGCCAATGCGGCAAGACGACCATTTTGGTTGCGAGCGCGTCAGATTTGCGTTCCCGGCGGATCCCCAGTCGAAAACTGCGGTGCCACTGAAGTCGCTGACAGATCGGTGGTGTCAGCAGCGTCGTCGTCGGTGGCAGAGAGAGACGGAGAGACTGTCAGATGTTTGTAAATGTGTGTTTTGTGAGTGCAAACTAGGTTAGAGACTCTCAGACGTCAACTGGGGAGCTGACAAGACGATATGCTCCACGCGAGGGGCCTTTGGTTGCAAATACAGTCTACTCTATTAGCAGTACTTTGGATTTTTGATCTAAAGCTACAGTTGAGGTGTCACTGTATATATGTAGTAAAATCTCATTCATTGTGAGGGATACGTTCCGGACCGCTCCACTACAGTTAAAAATCCACAATTTAAAGTGACCTACTTTAAAAAGAAAAATATGAAATGGATTCAAGATGAAATGCGACACGGATTTCAGCTATTTCGGCCTCTCACCTACGAACAACGGCGGACCACTGTCCCAAGAGTTGTATGCCGGCTCCCTCTAGTGGTACCTGACAGGATCACTGCCAAAGTCCAGTTCGGTTATATTAAACTTTTTAAAACTTGTTACTACAATCCATTTCGTTTTCCAAAACAATTTGTTTTTAAACTTTTCCTTCACTGTTTTTTACATTGTAAAACCGACTGATTGTTGGTGAATGGTCTCACTTGGATCTCCATTACACTGAAATTCAAATCACTTGAGAACCTTGAATAGTGGCTCTAAAGATTACGCCACCTCATAAAACAAATTACGGACAATAAAATGGAAAGCATTTTAAAGCGGGGGGTGTCAAACTTATTTTTGTCGCGGGCCACATTGTAGTTCTGGTGTGCCTTGAAGGGCCGTGATGACTGTGAGCCCATATAAGGGAGACAGGGGTCAGACAAGTTTTGTCGGCGGTTACCACATATCTCTAACTACGGACTGCTACTTTGTTTTTTTTTCCCAAGACAAAAAGTAAAAGTTTTCTCAGCTTTTATTTATTGCTCATTTGGCTTGTTTATGTTTCATGCCTGTAATAGAGGTCTCTAAATGTGCTGAGTGTGAGGATGGGTCACAGTCAGCTGATTGTCAGTGGTGGTGTTAAGCGAGGGTGGGGGGGGGGGATCTCTCTGATCTCATTACGTTGCTCTATTTATTCGCCTTCCATCACCTCCCACCGCCATGGTCTCAGCTGCCAGCCCATCTCACCTCCGACCCCTGCCCAAGGCCAAGGTTGGGAGGTTGTCGTCATGGTAACCCCCACCCTCACCCTCCAGCCGTTGGCCTGTGACGGCTGACCCCTAAGTTAAAAAGGACGCTCATAATTCGCTCCCCACTGATTGCGGCTGAATGGCTTTTACGGCAAGCTGATTGGGAAGGATCTACGGAAAGACGGACCGATGGACAGATGGATGGAGCGAACAAAAGGGGGCGGGGTGGGCGAACCCCACGTGTGCCACTCCAATGACCTATGCACCCTCTCGTGTTCTTTCAGCCCGAGGGCTGTCGAGAGCGAGGACGGAGATGCGATCAACCGAACACAGGTGGCTTTGCTTAACTAAACGGCGTGCGCCTCAAAGAGGTCGCCCCCACCCCTCCATTGTTATTCAAACAAATGGGCCAACTCCACACATGAGGTTTAGCCGCTCGACGAGCACACTTGAGACCTGGAAAACGTGCTCAATGGGAGCTCATACACATTCAAATTAAAGTGCGACTTCATTTAAGCAGTGAGGATGTGGACGGCATCATTTCGCAACGTCTCTTAATGGAAACTGCACTGAACTCTAACATGGCCCAACAAGAGCTTTGTTTTCCTTTCATTGAAGGTGAAACGTTCTTTGACATGAGATGAGGAGAGAGACTTTTTGATGGCTGGGGCGCTGATTTGACCTTGTGATGGATATTATTTCATATATTATTTAACCCTTTCAGGGACAGCGGTCACTAGAGTGGACAGCTTATCATGTTATCAGGTTCCATGAAAGGGTTCATTTAACATTTTCAATGAAGTGACAGCATACAGAGAGCCGAGCTACCACTGTTAGCTTTCATCAAATATCTTTTGATGAAAAAGTGGACTTCAGCTACCGCTGTTATCCCAGGTCAAATATCATGAATTTAGAAATCAATAAGGCTCTCTCTCTCTCTCTCTCTCTCTGACGCATGAACGTTTTGAAATGGATCAGTGGAAAGCTGTGACCAGTAAAGATGTGACGTGAGCCAAGATGTGATCTCCCCTAAATCAGAATTCTAGGGACAGATACCTTTTAAAATCAATCGCAGTCTTTCTTTGAGACAGCTCAGTAATCTATGATCGTTTGGAAATTGGGGTGGGGGGAGAATAAGCGAAAAGACCTTTGACCCAGCCATTTACGGGTCAAATGAAAAAAATCATTTCAAATCAATAGGAGAAAACCAAATAGTGACATGTGGAAGTCTGAAAGCAAACGGTTGAAAAAAAAAAACGTGACCAGCAAATCTCTGGAAAAGAAATTGAAGCTCACCAAATCAAAGCTCAACTCATTCAAACAGAATGTGATTCATGCGCTGACGAAAAGAACGGTTGCCACATGTCTCAATATTTGGAAAAAATCGGCAGAGAATTACGACGGGTAATGCTGACAGGAAAGGTCTGCCGTTCCGGAGATGACCTTTCTGTGACAAAAGATTCAAGAAGAGGTTCAACAGGCCCCTGGTGGGGGTTGATGCCGGAGGCGGCTGAGTGGTAACCTCATCAAAGCGACGCAGAGAAAGGTACAGAGTTTGTATTGCCCGCATACCTTCTGGTAGGCCACTTTGCTGTTCAGCGCGAGCTCCTGCTGTGCGGCGCTGGAAGTGTAAATGGCCGAACGGTACTGAGTCCCGATGTCGGCGTGCTGCTTCATACCTGCGTACGCGGACACACAAAAGCGAGCGTGAGTGCCACAATCGCAGCGTACACATTTTTCGCCATTTGCATCTAAAAGGTTTTCCCCAATTATGTCATCATCCCGCATCTTGAATTCACGGAGCCAAATGTATTCAGGCGATCGCTTGCAGCGTCTGCGGCGTGCCGGTGTCGGTGGGTGCGTGTTCATTTTCTTTGTCGTGTATGCACGTCAACATTTTCATCAGCTTTACATCAGAGTGTGTTTTTTTTTTTCTTTCTTTGAGGACCAAAGCAAAGTTTGCGTGGATAAGGAGGCCAAAGAGCTGCCACGACTTGGGCGCGCTTCACAAGCGACGTCACTGAGCAGCTTTGACGTCCGTGAAAGCCTCCGCGCTTTAGTTCTCACTCTTTATTCTCCTCCATATCATTCTTTTCTTTACGCGTCCTTCCCCGCTATCTTCACTGTTGTTGTGTATTGCAACACAGCAGCCACCAGATATTAAAATCGAGAAGAATCACAGGATTGGGATACTTGGCTCACTATATCAATCGTATCGCAATGCTTTGCCCAGCATATGTAGCAACAGCGTCACGATAACGTACCCGCTAACTTGCCCACTCTCGTGCTGGAATCAACCTCCACTTCCTGTTGCGATACTTAGCCCACTGTAGCAATGGCTTCACAGGTATAATAAAATTTGCAGTTTTTTTTTTTTACAGAGGATAAAGAATATATGCCCGTCCGTCTCTATTGACGTTTGTGTTCAAATATCCATTGCTTAACGGCGTACTGCTGCGTCATCGATGCTCATTTCTTTAGCCGCTCTATGACGCTTAGCATTGTGTACTCGCGGACTTTCGTAAGGCAAAATGATGTTGTTTTGGTTAAATACACATAATGTAAATTCAGTTTGCTTTATATTAAGCACTAAGCGTCTTTAAAAAAATATATATTTAAAAAGATTTGATTACTATCTGCCCCTTGTTGCGAGGTTTGCCGTCTCCATCTTTAATGTTTACTTGCCATTCAAGACAAAACACAAAACAAAACTAAAAAAAACAGCAACAGCTTAAAAATCCGTAAGGTTCAGAGGCCACTTATAAGTAGCGGTACCACTGCGGTACACGCTGACAGTAACAATCACGCTACATACTTAATGCACAGACAGTTACATGTCACCCAACCAGGCCCCGCCTCTTAAAGGTTTTGATAAAACAAACACACATCACAATATGTATTTTCTGTCCAATTTATGCTCGCAATTAATTTTGTGTGCAATCTTTAAACAGTGACTTTGACTAAGTTTGTGCTCAAAGCACGATAAACGGAGGTGACCTGTACTGCTCTTTTACAATTTGATTCTTTCACATTTTTGTTGTTGTGTGGGCTGCGACTGTCAAAACCAGAATTTACAAAGCCGTTTTCTACTTCAGTCAATCATCAGTGCAGTTACCCTCCCAATCAAAGCGGCTCGCTGTTAGCTCCACCCACTCACAGCGCCAACCTTGCTTTTGATTATTCCAACTGTAGAACCAATCCCAAAAGAATTGAGTCCTCAAAGAAACAACGGCAACAAACACAAGCACCCCCCCCTTCCAAAAAAACCCCCAACTCAGCCATCTCTCATGCGCTTTCTCCATTTTTAACGGCCCCCTTTCGTTATTTTCTCCATCCGTCAAAGGCAACAGTAATTATTAATGAGAGCCTCCCTGTTCTCTCTGCATTATGCATGAGAGAGCCTTGCTTCTTGAAAGCACGGGGTAATGGGGGGGTTGGACCGAAAGGGGGAGGGGCTCCCGGGGTCACACGTGCCCACTCGCACAAACGGCGCCGCCTCGCGGGGGTCGCTGACCTACACCCCGTGAAAATATTAATTAACCCCCGCCAAGAGGAGGAGCGGCGGAGCCGAAAACAAGAGCGTTTCAAAGTGGCCCCCTTTTAAACGGTTGACAGACAAACGGAATGGGGAATCAGACAGACGTCTTAAAGAGCGCGCTCCGCATTTGAACCTGCAGGGATTGGTAGCAGCGGCTCTGCAAGATGGTTCTCATTGTCTATCCTCATCCTTCACTCTTTTCTACAGGGGGCTTTTTAATCTTTCGTACCACCACACCCCGCCTCTCGCTCATTTCCTGCTGACACTTTAAAGCATGTGCACGTTTGAACTCCCCCAAAATATAAAGAGCGGAAGGGGGATCAAGCGCGAGGCCGCCTTGTTGATGCACTGGCAGGGTGCGCCTTTCTTCCAGAGCCTCCACTGCTGCTTTGACCCTCTTTCATTGCACCCCCCCCCTCCCCACCCCTACCTCCGATGTATCTTTACGTAACGAGCCTTCATCCGCTAACAAGTGCCGGAGCGGGGATTAGCCTCATCTCGCCACGCACTGTCCCTGCGGCCTCCTCCCGCCTCTGGATTTCCAAGAGGGCCATCCAGCGCTCGCACGGATGTAGAACACGAGAAGACTGCAAATGAGGCAAATTAAAAAAAAAAAAACGCGAAGGGGGCGCCTTACGTAACGGCCGCCAAGAGAAGTTAGAGCCGGTGATGTTCAGTTTGGTTCCTTTCCACCGTGGGGAGCTCATGCGGAATGCTGATAGCTGGGTCACCGAGAGTACCTACCACTTGCCTCCATATTTGAACACAATCAACCATCCGTTTTCTAGACCGCTTATCCTAAGCTGACTTTGGACGAAAAATGATCCCACCGTGTTTGTGTAGAGGCCGTTAACAGCAGAAAAAAAATAAAAAATAAAAAAAAGCATAATTGACATCCCTCAAAATGTTTTGCCTGGTGCTTTGAGATACAAGTTCAATTCATTCCGTGACAACTCTATTCAACTGTACCAGCTTTGACCCCCCCCCCAGCCCCCCAAATATTGTAATATATTCCTTCATTTAAAAAAAATAGAGTACTGTATCATATATATGAAAATAGCGACAACATAAGCAGAAAGAATGTTTGGGCATCGGGATGAATCGATTGCGGTTCCTCAACCTGGCCATCGGGGGCAGTATAGTACAATAATGGCGACACCAAAAAAAAAACATGTTTCACAAACCGCCCCGCTAATGTCCACAGAGCCCCAACCTTGAACACATTCAAAGCAGGCGTCAAAACACACCTTTTCATCAAGGCTTTTCCCTAATACAATGTTGAATCCCCCTTGACCATGTAAATCAACATTTAGGTTAACGGGGTTTTTTTTGAGGGAATGGGGGGGTGGACTAATGCCATTTCAATTCATTTCAATGGAGAAATATGACTTACGGTTTGAGCATTTTTTTTGGCCTTACTTTTGTGATAAATTTTGTACACTTTTTTTTTTCCCAAGTGACATTCCAGATATTTATGGTCACTATATAATTGCCGAAACAACAACTCTAATGGCTGCGCTAAGCAGGTGCAGTACGAGCTCGATCTTCATGATGGAAATGGGTTAATAGTGAACAATCACCCATGGAGTCAAAAAGGCTGTACCCCAGGAAGCAGGACTTAGCAGGGATTAGATAAATATATTTTAGGCAAAAATGCGACAGCATAAAGAGGCCGGATGGAAAAATCTAAGCGAGAAGTCACATTTAGTGCCGTAACAAGAGTCACAACCAGGCCCTGCAAGGGATCAATGGTTGTTGGAGCGGGACCAAATCCCAACAGTCTAATACTTGTCGCTTGCATTGAATCCTGTTATATTTAAACTTTCCAATCCACTCTTAGTATTACTTATAGTTTATTTTATTTTGAACTTCTTATTGCCGGGGGAGGGGGGGGGACTACTACTTTATTATTTACCATTATTTATTTATTACATTTCTCGAAAGATAACTGAGCCAAGTATTTTTGTTATGCTCTAAAATGTGTTTGAAAAACATTTTGGGCTGTTTAAGAAAATGATTGAGGTTTTTTTTCCCCCCATGTCTTCCCGACTGTTTTCCTTTTCACATCTAAGATATCGCGGCGCTCAACAGCGACCCGCCAGGCTTCTCGTTCCGTCTCCCCCATGTTGCATAATGGCCAATATATACGATTCGGATATTCGAGACAACCTCACACTGTTGATGATGTGTAAACTTCGTAAGACGGGCAAGCCGCGAAAGTGCTAAAGACCTTGACTGTAAAAACTAAACGACAGGAATGTGCATGTGAGAAACAAAAAGATGCTTATTGTTCATTTGTATGTTGAGCGAACTGGGCTTTTGTTTGAGTTTTTACCCTAAAAATTGCGTACCTACATTTGCACCCCTCTGTATACAGACACTATTCCCTTTGCATGATGTTGTAAATGTACATCGACATTCATTTTTGATTCTTTGAATGGTCCTTGTGTGCTGCTCGTGCCCACTTTGCTGCTGTAAAACCACCGTTTTCCCATTTGAGGGACTAATAAAGGCTGATTCTATTCCACCATCATTTGCACGATGGTGCAATCCAAATAAATGATGGGGACAAATGGCCGACGACGGCAACCTCCCTCTGTTTTTTTATTTTTTTAAAGTTTCTTTTACGGTGGTGCGTTCGTGCTAGTGGGTTGTGGCGTGCCCTGCGGTCCCGCTACGACCGTGTGCGTGCCAGCACAGCCTTCGCTCTCTCGCTCTTCTCTCTCTCAGCTGCTATTTTTGCCCTCATCTTATGTAAGCCGCCGCTGATGCGCTGGAGACAGAGGCAGAGTTTGGGATAGTGAGAGCATCCCCCGTGGATGCGCGCATGCACGCGCACACATAGCGTCTTTTTAAGGGGAGTGAATGTGTGACAACATTCAGAGTCAAACAGTAACGTGATGCTCGGCCGGCGAAATCGCGTCGTGTGTGTGTGTGTGTGATGGGAGAATGAAGTGCATGTCTACATCATGGTTACTTGTGTGTATTTTCCACGACTGAGGCTCTCAAACGTGACTACATGGTTCTGGGCATGCTGTCAGGGTCCAGTGAACCTTTCGCTATTTATTTTTAGCTCCATCCAATCTAACACATTATTCTTGCTTTGTGCCAATGAGTGCAAATAAGCACACATGGCTACTTATTTTCCATATTTAAATAAATAAATAAATAAATAAATAAAACACTTCCAGAGAACATACAGTTGCACCTAAAAAAAAAATAGACACATATATATATCATCAACAAGTGTATTTACTGTCTATTAAAAATCATTTTGATCTCATATGTAATACAATAATCCCTTTTGAGTGTACTTTGTGGCGCTTGTGAGAAGGATGTGCTAAACACTGGTCTACAGGTGTCAAATTCAAGGCCCGGGGGCCAGATCTGGCCCGTCACATCATTTTACGTTATATTATATTGTATTCCATTTTCCGGGATGACAACAAACTTTTCAAATGTAAATGTTAGACTTAAAAAAAAATGTGGTTAGCTTGCACATCGGAAGGGGTGAAAATGAGCATAGTGCGCATTGTTCAGAACCACAAAACAGCATAAACTGAGAACATTGTGAACCAAGGTCCCCCAGTACCGACACTGTACGAGATAATGATAAAATATTCAAATATATTGACCTACACCTAAACACAATGTATCTTGATAGTGAGCATAAATAATGCATAAAGAAAAAGGAATATATATATATATATACAGTATATCTCTCTCTCTGCGGTGGTAGACAATCAAGTGCATTAATGTATTCCGACGGGATACAATTAGTTCTCCAGCTATCAAGGCCCCTGATGTTTCTGTTTTCTTCAAGGGCATAAAAAGCAAAGACGTACAGAGCCGACTGCGAAAGCGGTAACAGTCATTGTTAATTTGACCTTTCCTTCCATTTTGTCATTCAAACACATGCCTTCCATTCCATCCTTATCTGTTCACATCTTGGTTTTTTTATTTATTTTTTGCTGCCAGGTCCTCTAATGAGATATTTTTGTTGTTGTTTGTCTTACAAACCGATGTCTTTATAAGTTGAACATAATCAAAAGGACACGAGGAAGAAGTGACCCACTGCAACACACACACACACACACACACACACACACACACACACACACACACACACACACACACACACACACACACACACACACACACACACACACACACACACACGCCGGGCAATCTCCATAAATTACGTCCGCCAAGCATGCGTCGGGGTGTAATAAGTGACACCTGGTAATGAGCACACCATGTGGGGGGTAGTTTGGGGTTGGCGCGGGTCAGGGTCAGAGTTCAAGGTGATCTCCTGTGGGGGTTTCTATTTTTTCTTTTCTTTTTTTGAAAGAAGATGGGGGAAGACACCCCTAAATTGAGGCAATGCGGTGACTCGGGGAGACACGGGAGGACTCTCAAAAGGGAATTGGCGTGTGTCGGAGCCAGCTGGGGTGAAGATATGATTATTGGGGAATATTCATGCTCATTTGTCCGGGACCAACGACCACCAGTATGACTGAGCAGATGGGCTTCTATTTTGGGAGTGGATCCCATTCTTGCATTAAAAAAAAAAAAGCTAAACTGGAATGTCTTTTTTTTTTAAATGCATTTGTATCTCTATCTCATCTCTAGCTCCGATTTCGACAGTTACAAGGTCTCCAAAAAGTTCAAGTGGGTCACTTGGAATCGCAGCCCTCCTCTTAGTCCGAAACATTCTCATTTGGATTTGCGCCAAATCAGCCAGAATATTTTATGTACCATAAGAAAGGATCATGAAGGCCTTTTATCTTGGAAATTCAAATTTAGCACCTTTTAAATGTGCCAAACTGCCACATGACCTTGTATTATATTTCGGTGACCAATCAAGCACATGCAAACCTTTAGTCAAGCATTCCCTTGGTGCAGTCATCTACAAAATAGTAGCCACAATAACTCAATGCAGAGAAACAAAATCTCCTCCACAACCGAAACCTACCCAGATTGTTTTATTCATCGGCCTAAGTGTGCGTGGATGTGCGCGTACTCTCAAAGAACGGCGACGTACGTTCACTGACACAGCATCGCTAAGTCATATCAGAAATAGTACATGGCCTCAAAAAAGAAGAGGAAGGATGGAGGGAAGAAAGAGGAAGGGAGACAAAGAGGAGGGGGGGCGGGGTAAAGGCCTCGGTTGTTAAGATGAACAGCGGCGGGTGCGGGTGTGGAGGAGGGGAGCTGAGGAAGAGCAGGGATGATGTTGGGGGGGGGGGTTGGATGAGGAGCCGGGAGGAGAGAGTGACTAAGAGATAAAAGAAGAGCGAGGGGATGCGAGAGTGTTTATGTGGTGAGCGGATGGCCTCGGGGGGGCCGTCGACTCGCTGCGCTGCTCTGAGGATGTGCTGACGGGCCGCACGTTCCCTCGGTCGCTTGACTTGCGGGCCCCCCCCCCGCCGCAAAGAAAGAAAAGGGGGGCAGGTGAGGAACGAAGCGAGGTTAGGTTGCGCTGGGAACGGAAGCATGCGTTTAAAAAAATAAAATAAAGAAAGAAAAAAGTAGAATTGGAACATGTTTGGTTGGATTTGGGAATAAAAAGATGATGGTGGAGCTTAACGCAAAAGGGGGGAGGGGGGGTGAGATGTGTTGGAGCAGCTAGAAAAGACGTACCATGGGGGAAAACATGAAGGCGGGGTGGGAGGGGGGGGTGACTAAATCAAGGCCTTCTTATGAAGTACGAGCAATTAAAGTGCGAGTAAGTTGGGAGTCTTCGGCGTATCATCGTCAACTTGCGTTTCCTGCCTCCACCGCCGTTGCACCTTGTCACACCGATGTCACTTTTGTGAGTTTGTCACCGGGCGCTCATGTGTGAGGTTGCATTATTGAAGAGTCGTCATAACGCGAGACATAAGGGAGCTTTGAATTTTTTTTTTCTTTTATCGGAGGGGGTGGAAGTCGAAAGTGGGTGGGTGGGTGGGGGAGGGGGGGCTGGGGTCTTTATGCAACATCCCATAGACGACGGCAGATTGAGACTAGTGTTGCTGAATATGGAAAGAGGGCACACGGCAAAGGCTGCTGGGAGTTTCTGATTGGCTGCTAATGTTGCTATCCGGGCCGGGATTGGTGGAGCCGACGCGAGCCCCGACATCACGTTGTCGGGACTAAACCCCTTTGAACTGGAGGCAAAGCGGAGCGCCGCACATCTCGAAACGTGCATACATACGTGACAGCCGCCGCCAACAAAGTGCGCAAGGGTGGGCTCACCCCCTGCCCCCCCGCTTTCAAAAATCACAAACTCCTGTCTTTCTATATATAAGTGATGAACTTAAACCACGCCGCCATTCTCTTCCGAGTGCATCACTGTAAGGTGGACGGAATAAATTGGAGCTTAAGCACGCGTGAAGGCACAGCCAGCGGGCCACATCACGCCACATTTGTCAAATCTGAGGCTTTTTTTTTTTTTGGTGGGGGTAAAGGGGGAAGTTGGTGGGGTGAGTGAACGGATGTGGGGCCGCCGCAACGCCCGGGAAGTCAAAGAATATCTAAAAATGTGTGATTATTCTGGAAGGTGTTCTTAACCGCGCATGGACAACAAACGGCACTGGCCGTAAATAAAACATGAGAGGAAGGCAGGGCTGTGAGTCAGGGGAAACGCATGACTACATCGGCGCGGCCCCCTTGGTGCGCCTTTGCCCACGGTGCCGACGCACAACACGACCTACAGCTCCAGCGTAGTTCCGCTGCTTTCGGATGACCTTGACGACCCCTTCGTTTCCCCGCCTCTTTTCCCCATCTTCAGTTGCGATGCGATGCAGCGCTGATAAACCTCACACGGCCTGGCCACCAATTTTTTTTTTCCTCTTCCTTTTGATCTTACCGCCACCCTTCTTTCCAAAAAAAGGACTCCAAAAAGCCAAAATGAAAAGTCAAATGGTTGCACGGTGTACCGGCTGAAGTGACGCCGAATGACTTTTAACCATAATAACTCCATGTCCTTTTCTATGGCAATAAAATAATAATTTTACCCAAAAAATGTTGCTCTGACTTTTACAGAAAAAAATGTTGCTCCGATTTTACCGGCTTTAAGGCATTCCACAGTTGACGCGCCGCTGTATTTAGGTCACCCTGAATATATAAGTGCCGTCATGACGGATGCAAAACATGACGGCGTGAACTAAAGTAATGTCAGTGAGTACATGCGGTGTGTGTGTGTGTGCGTGCGTGCGTGTGTATGGTGGTGACAAGCAGGCCTATAAATCTTTGATTCACCTCCTCCCAACTTGCCATACCCTCCATTCCCTTTTGCCTTTCCATTCCATGTGAGTGAGCAGAGTAGCTCTTTGCCTATCCTCTTGCTCCCTCATCCAGAGTCCTCCCGGTGCATTAATGATCTTACATCACCTCGTCCATTGAGCAGGCCAAACAGGAGAATCAACGAGAGATGTGTAAATTACGAGCAACCCTTTCGATACACAAGCTACTTTCAGCCATTTTTTGGATGGGACAAACAGTCAAACCAAAATACAAAATGAAAATGTCGGTAAGACATTGAGTTTACCACTTCATAAAAACAGTTTATTTCTTCATATTGTTAATTCTTATTACATTTTTCTATTTGACAAGACAGAGCTATTTTTATTCATTAAAAACATTTCATTTTTAATTTGATGGGTTTTGAGGGCTAGAATGGATGAATGTCAATTGTAGTTCATTTCAGTGGGGATGACTGAAGTTGGACGCAGAACGAATCGTCAGTCAGGCTACAAATAAATATGACGTGAAATGTTACACAATTTGGTATTTTACAGCGCACACAGGAAACAGACTCCCAACGTGTGGCAGTTTTTTTTTTTGGGGGGGGTCATCACGCACCACACCGGCACGTCTCTCCATGGATGACTGGACGTCAGACACTTTAACACCGTCTGCCATTGACATACACCCACGAGACCCACCCCTCTCCACAACAGCACAACGCACACGTCGGGGCAGCACCCTTCTGCTCCAATGCACCCTTTCCTGCGTCCCCTTCGGGATGATTTTTTAAAAATTATTATTATTTTATTTTTTTACATGCGAGCGCAACTACCTTGTGTTGGATCGTGGTTCTCCCAGAAGAGTTTCAGCAGCTCCTCCACGCTTAAGTCTTTGGGAGAGAAGACCACCCTCACCACCTCGGTGTGTCCAGTCATACCTGCAGGACAGACGATAAATGAATTTTGAGCTGCAACTGATGATTTTTATGATCGATTAATGTGTCGATGACGCGATCAAATGGTGAAAACGAAACAATTTGCAAATTCCATCCCTAGATTAAAAAAAACG
This sequence comes from Hippocampus mohnikei, assembly GCA_026261675.1. Lineage (NCBI taxonomy): Eukaryota > Metazoa > Chordata > Actinopteri > Syngnathiformes > Syngnathidae > Hippocampus > Hippocampus mohnikei. The sequence continues at coordinate 6,282,115 of JAKGUB010000521.1, forward strand.
GGACATTAATTCAAAATTGTTATTTGAAACGAGGCCTCTCAGCGATAAAATCGATGATCAAAATAATTGTCCGTTAGATTGATAATCGATTACCAGTAGCTGCTGATTAGATGTTGCAACTCTAAATGTGTGCGTGTGTGTTCACCTCGCTGAACTGAACTTGGCAAAATGTACAATATAGCGCATCGCGGGTCGCAGGCTCGACACTGCAAACCTTTGACTTTGTCCCAACCGAGCGTCTCTCTTCAACACGGCTTCCATCCAGTTGTTTTGATCGGCCGCGTGCGATCGCTGCTTTCGCACCTGTCCAAACAAACTCTACCGAGTGGCTAAATGAAGCGTTCAATACGAGCCAACTGTACAAGGCAGGTGCGAAAAACGCCTTGAGGGAGACACGCGTCGGGATGGATGCCGCTGTGACTTTGACAAAGTAGCCCGTCCTCTCAACCCCCTGCAGTCCCCAAAAGTTTTTTTTCCTTTTTTTTTTTCCTTTCAAACTATCGAACAGTAGGCTTTATGTGCTGCGTTCTTTTTGTTGCAACTCTACTAGAGCTGTGAGCGCAGACGTGTTCCCAATCTTAATTCATATGTGTTCATTGAGGCCTCCAAACCGCTGGATAACCGCTGACTTCCATTTGGGGCTTATTTGGCCGATTTTCTGAGTAGAGGCACTTCTTCAATTTCTGGCATGGGGCCTTTGAGTGAATTTTGGGGGGTCTTTTTTTTTAGCCCCCCCTAAAATACATGAACACCATGATACACGTCCTTGGTGAGATTTTTGGGAACGTTGAGGCCCCCTCAAAGGTGATTCATTTATTCACTGGATGATGACCTGTAGGGCTGCTTCAAACCAAAAATGTCCACCTTCCTGTTCAATTTCGAGCGTGGGGCCTTTTAGGCGTGTCCTCTTTTGATAGGAAAACAGAAACAGACGAAAAATTGTTCTCTATGACCCTACCCGGTAGAACAAAGGCGATTAATCGATGATTGGATTCATTCTAGACATTTCTGCCCAATTTGGTGCTCATCGTTAACACGGGTGAATTTTTCCCAAAATGTACACTGTACATACGTTTTCACCAGGCTACACTCAGTTTCAAAATTGGTGAGTTTTTGGTCTTGCTGAAGACCCCCCAAAGATTCCAAGAGGGCCTTTGTGCTGCCTGGTCTTCGGGCCCCTGATGCAATCCATGACTACGATTTAAACCTCTTTTGTCACATGACCACTTTTCAGCCCTGCCCTTTAATCCTCGCGTTGCGTTCCTCGCGCCTCCATCAGTTCTGTCCGTCTCTTCGACCGCTCCGACCCCGTTGTGTTGACAGCTCTTCACTGCGACGCCGTGGCCGACGTTCTGCTCCGTCACGGCCACTGGAGCGACGCCTGCACCTTCTCTTTCGGCCCTTCTTTCCTTCGGATGTACTTTCCCGTCAGAAAGTTTAGCCCCCCCCTCCCCCCTCCCAAGCTTTAGCTGTCATCCAGCTCCATCCTATAGTTGACACGCAATCCCTTGAAGGGCTTTTCGCTCAGAATGTCTGCCAGCCAAAGCCCAAAGCGTTTCCTTCTTCGTCCTCACCGTGTCCGATCCTGCTTCGCCCGCCACTGGAGCGCCACGCTCGCTCTCGACGCGCCTTTTTGAAAAGCACGAGGAGTCCATAATTAAAGCGCAGCAAACCGAGCCAGACATCTTCATTTGAATTATATATCAACGCCCTACATGGATCTATTAGAATCTTGATGAGGAAAGACACACGCAAAAACACGTACACCCGCTCGACGCAGGTAACCGGGATGTTTGAGGGCTTGGAGATTGAAGCTCATGCCAAATCACAGAGCCCACTGATGGCGCTTCACATGCGGGTAACCTCTGCTGAGAAACGCCGCAATACGGCACATAACGCAGCCCAATCCGTACAAGTAGGTCATGGGTGGGTGGGGATGGTAGAAGGAGGAGATGGGCGGGTGGGGGACGGGGGATTGGTATATGCAGCCCATCTGGAGCAGTGCATTCTGAGTTTGCCTGCAGATGAAGGGAAAGCGGGGAGACGACGCCAAAGCTGTAATGAGTGCGACCGTGGTACTTTTTTCTGGTGTGTCGTGTCGAACCGCGGATAGAAAGCGGCGCCATGTCTCGCCAGCGCAGTACTCGGAAGCAAAACGTCACGGGTGGAGTTCGATACCTGTGCAGACCTCTTCGTAGGTGGGGTTGGGCGTAAAGCCGCCGGCAAATCCCACCTGGGTGGAGAAGACCCCGGAAACTTTCCAGAAAAACTTCTCGGCACCCAGAAACAACCCATACCTGCGCAGAAACATTATTTATTGCCCTTCAATCTTGGGGCGCTTACCGAACGTATAAAACTGTGATTGAAGCATTTACCAAACATGATGGTTGCCATGCCTTCGGGAAAAGGCTCCACGGTGGTGTTCTGGCTGACCGCATGCTTGACTGCGTTGGAAAACAAGAGTGAAAAGATGAGGGTGAGCAATCACAAGGGACGGTATGCATCCAAAGAGGCATATTAAAGGTGCGTTTGCACCAAAAATAAAAGTTCCTGTCAAGGGGATTACAAATAGTGGAGGACCCGCGTGACCCGCTTTGAAGCCGGTCGCCAGTTTTGAGGAACTTGCTTGGTGACACTTGTGAAAGACCGGACTTGACTTTGACTTGGTATTCATGAGACTCGACTTCAACTGCGTGACTTCAAAATTCTCGGTAGGTAGGGTTCCATTCATTTTCTCCTTGAAAGAAGTTTTTTGTAGCACGAGGGAAACTGATAACACAACAGTAGGTCAGGATTCGGTTTTCAGAGTCTCATGAAGGTGGAACTAAAGATTATCCATCCATCCATTTTCAACACTGCCTATCCTGAACAGGGTCGCGGGGAGTTGCTGGAGCCCATCCCGTCTGACTGAGTGGAAGGCAGACTCAACCGTGAACTAGTCAGCAGTCAGTCGCAGGGCACATATGGAGACAAACGACCATTCACACTCATGTTTTTGGGGAAAAAAATGTTGGGAAAAAATGACTACATGCAGGGTTTGGAACACAAAGATAAGCAACACAACCAAATACTCTGACCCTCGTCCATCAATATGAAAAACATTGGCAAGTAAGCTAGGTTTACCTCATAATTTAGCTAGTGAAAGATTAGCTTAGCCTCATGTTGGTTATGCGTTTCATTGTTCAGGCAAAATAATAAAAACGGAATGGTTTTGCAGCTCGAGTTTTCACAACAATTTGTTTGTAAATCTATCAAGTAGGCGGGGGTGGTTTGCCGAGAAGGGTGGCACAGCGTTGGCACTTGAACTTCTCCCGATGCTACATGGCATTAGCGTGCTAAAAAGTAAGTCAGCGTGTGCAAAGTAGGAGTTCATGTGATGTCGGCGCAGCCCACAGATGTGTGAGGCGGGATTAGACTTCGCTAAGAGGACTGAGGTGACTTAGCGTGCAAATCTCCGCTAAGCAAGGCTGGTTGGTAGAGCAACCACTAATGTTAGTCCACAGATAAACAGGTCAATGGGTACACCAAGAGCTTAGGCGCACACCAAAAATGGACGCTTGCGCCCAGGTCAACGCCAGATAACTCTTCGAGCTGCTTAGAGAGACGTGATGTGGGACAATGACCCGAACACAAAGTTGCATCGGGAAGATAAAAGAGTTCATTTCCTGGACGGTTTTATCTTGAAACAGCAGGCCACACCTGCGCTTACCTGCACTACATTTCAGATGAAGAGATTACTCCAAGCATTACAATTCTCTTTTTTTTTTTTTTTGGTGGTCCAGTCTGTTGGAAGGCAAAGATGACTTAAAAAAGCGGGCACACTGACTGTCTTGTTTCGCAAAAGCACTTTCTTTCTCAAAGTGTATTGCATCATATGAGAGCCTGAAGCCTTCAGGGGTTTCTTTTACCCATACAGCCTGCAAAAAAAAAAAAAAGACACATCAGATGGGTTTTTTTTCCCCCTTTTCAGGATCAAATCTGGTGGCAATCAGATAAGATCTGGGGGGGGGGGTCAAGCATGGCCACGTTCAATCAAAATGGCAGACTTGTGTCTTTTTAGGCGTCGACTCTTGATGGATATGTTAACCAATCATGATGCGTGTTTGGGGTTTGGCCTTGTTCTTTCTCTGGCTCTCAACAAATTAGACACTTTTTTTTTCTTCTCCCGGTCTGATTTATCTTTACTGGCGTGCTAACTTTTGTCTTGGGCAGTTCTTTGTCTAAAACTATCAACCAGAGCCTCTCGATGCATTAGCCCCCCCTCTTGCTCCTTTTTGTTCTCCCTTTTCTCATCAAAGGAATCGGGACGCCGCCCGTCTGGGTGACCCTTCAGTCCTACCGCACTTTGGCTCAGTTGACACCACTTCCTATCACACACTATCGACTATCTAATCTAAAGTGTCTTGTGCAAAGCACAAGACTTGTAAACGACAGCGCGCATCTTCCAGAAGCATAACAAACTCCTAAAGCGTCACCTGTGGCCCTCAGGCAGCCCTCTTCGGTCTTTCCGGCAGCATTGCTAGGCTACATGAAAGTGCTCTGTCAGCTGCAAGCAACATGTGACGACTGATTTTGCTCAACCTCCTCATTCATGAAGACTAAAATTCACCCCGTAGGTGGGAGACAACAGAAGAAATTCTACCCATACTCCGACATATTTTGGCCAAATTAAACAAAAACAACAACAAACTTTGCTAAATATGTCAACTCAGTGAGCCAAACATGATAAACACGGTGGCAAAATTGTAATCAAACACACAATCATTGGCCTTACACTTTTCATTCTTGGTGAAGGTATCAAGCAAAGAAATACACACTCAAACAAGAGGCGAAGTGATGACATGCGAGAAAAATGCAACTGAACGATGCAGTTTGCAAGCCGGCCCGGTTTCTCGCTTCTCCCATCATCTTCACTTAGCACAGCTTTCCCATCATGCCTTTCGCTCTTCCACCCGACACAAGCATACGGGCCGATTGTTTGCTGTGAGTGGAGTCCAGGCGGCAATGCGTGGAAGGAACCACTATCCATGGATGCCAAAACCTGTGATGGCAAGGTCGATTTCCAGGCTGCTCATTTTGTTGCCCGCCCCCCACCACCAAAACCCCAAATCCATTCCCTCTTTGCTGTGCCTCGTTCCCTCCCTCTCACTACTTGTCTTCCCAGCTTCACACAGGTTGGCAGCAAAAGCTAGGCACGAGTCGTCGGAGGAGGCTGAAGCTTTATACTGGTGCCAACTACCCTCTGCTGTATGGGAGGGATGGGAAGGGGGTGAGGAGGCGTAGGGGTATCAGGGGAGGGGAAGCAAGGCTGGTGGGGAGGTGTTCCAAGACTGCTAACAGCCAAACGAACAAAACAATGTGGCTGTGGCTTGCATGTTGTGGCTCATTCGTCAAATTCCATGCCTTGTGAAGTTTTCTTGACTCTGAGAGAATATCTGTCTGCTCTGGTAGCAGGTTGTATGCGGGCAGTGGGGGGGGGGGGGTGACTCAATGGTTGTCTCCCACAACCACTGTGACCAAGTTGAAGTGTCCTTGAGCAAAATATTGAACCCCTGGTTGGTTGGAGGACCCCAAAAAGCAGGCAGGAGGGAGGAGCAGGGTGGGCTTGACAAAATGTATGAATCAAACACTTAGAAAACAGAATCCAAAACAAGCAAAGTCCTACAAACTACAAGAATTCAAAGTAACAACAAAAGCCATGGCATAACAAAAAAATATGACATGATAAAGACAAAGCAACAGAAGCGGCGACAGCAACATTGACAGAAACAATGCCCCGCGGGAGTCCTTTGAACAGAAAACCTACTAACATGATGACCAACAGGTGTGCCACTGTAGGAGGCTTACAGCGGCACACCTGTTGGTCCCAAACAAATCAACCGTGACAATCAGGAGGTGAATGAGGAAACTGCTCAAGCATTTTGAGTGCCCAAGGTAGAATAGCGCAAAACAAGTGGAAGCAAGGCTGATAGGGAGGCGTTCCAAGACTGATAACAGCCAAACGAACAAAACAATGTGGCTGTGGCTTGCATGTTGTGGCTCATTCGTCAAATTCCATGCCTTGTGAAGTTTTCTTGACTCTGAGAGAATATCTGTCTGCTCTGGTAGCAGGTTGTATGCGGGCAGTGGGAGGGGAGGGGGGGGGTGGCTCAATGGTTATCTCCCACAGCCACTGTGACCAAGTTGAAGTGTCCTTGAGCAAAATATTGAACCCCTGGTTGGTTGGAGGACCCCAAAAAGCAGGCAGGAGGGAGGAGCAGGGTGGGCTTGACAAAATGTATGAATCAAACACTTAGAAAACCGAATCCAAAACAAGCAAAGTCCTACAAACTACAAGAATTCAAAGTAACAACAAAAGCCATGGCATAACAAAAAAATATGACATGATAAAGACAAAGCAACAGAAGCGGCGACCGCAACATTGACAGAAACAATGCCCCGCGGGAGTCCTTTGAACAGAAAACCTACTAACATGATGACCAACAGGTGTGCATCTGTAGGAGGCTTACAGCGGCACACCTGTTGGTCCCAAACAAATCAACCGTGACAATCAGGAGGTGAATGAGGAAACTGCTCAAGCATTTGGAGTGCCCAAGGTAGAATAGCGCAAAACAAGTGGAAGCAAGGCTGATAGGGAGGCGTTCCAAGACTGTCTTGCGTGTTGCGGCTTATTTGTCAAATACCATGCCTTGTGAAATTTCCTTGACTTCCGGGGTTGTATGCTTTCAGGAACAATAAATGAAAGGCCTCATGGGATCAGATGAAAGATGAAAACACTAAGACACATCATCGCAATCCGAAGGCATTTATATGCGGAAGGAACATTGAACTCGTTGCCTATGAGCCAATCTCTGCCGTGCGTTTTCTGTATTGTTTCTCAGGACTACGGATGTTGAAATTTCTAAAACGCGTCCTGGAAATGCACGTCCACCATTGAGCTGCTTTTAAGAATTATGACGAAGAATGAAGCAGTGAGATTGGTACTGGTCAGCTGAGGCTGCTCGGAAGAAATATTGGCAAACCAACCCGCGCTGAAAATAATCGCTGGTGTGCCCCTACCATGTAGCAATCTGCCACCGGATCGTTTGCGCTAAGGTCAGTGCGTACATTAGAACGGCAGTAGAGAGGCAAGGAAGGGAGGGCGGAGAACAAGGGGCGTATTCAATACAAGGGGGGTCTTTATTTTAAAGAGGACATGTACGCAAAGCTAAAGGTGACGGTGCTTGCAAACATGCGCTCCCCCAACTCACACTCAGAGCACACTCAAACAAACTAAGCTGCCCCTCAAATCGCCCCTGCCGTGAAAAGAGGGTGGAACAGATTTGTGCCATGCGGTGTCTCCGAGCTGCTTGGACAGACGGAGCAGGAACTTATGATGGGGCGGAGCCTTCATGCGCGTAATGCCCAGATGGGCCCTCTGGACCCATCGTCCCATGATGCACTTTGGCAAGAAGAAAGGCAGGTAATGATGAGTAGTATCAGAGTTTCCAAAAAAAACAAACAAATAAAAACAGGCCATGTTAAGTATTGTAGGAAGTGGACGAAATATCAATCGCAATGTATTCATCTTGCAAAAAGTCAAACATCCAGACAAAAATGTGACAGAAGAGATATGAGCCGTAAACATAACACAATCAAATGAAGAAAAAAAAAGTGGTAACTGAGCATCATCTTCTCGTGACAGGTGACCAGAATATTTCCCTGGCTCAAAGTATTTGCTTAAAATAGTCATAATGTCTTATAACTTGTTACTGATATTTTATCGTTTTAGGGTTTTTTGACTGGCAAATTTCATCGGCTGATAGTAGATATTTTCAGGATGGGGCCTGGTGGATAAACAAAAAATAAAATCACCTAATTTTTGACGATATTTAAATTTTTAAAACACATTAAGACATTGACGATCATTTTCTGCTGCTTTGTTTTCTATGTTGCAAAGTTCAACACAAAAGGACAAACAGTCATGTCAAACAGTCAAATATTCTGCCCGTAATTCCTATCTTAAGCGTTGTAAGCATTTTGGGACCCCCATAAAGTTATTGATTTTTATTTTTTATTAAATGGCTAATGAATTGGTTATCACATTTTATCCTGCCAGTGTTGCTTGTAAAATGACACTAGTTATACAATCAAATCTGACAAAGTCAAATTTTGTTCCACAGGTGTGAACACAATTTTGTTCACCTTTAGTTTTACATTTCTTCTTTCATTACATCTTGTTGTTGAACCCCAGTGTTTGCACCGTAGATCCAGCTCCCATATTTATGCATCCATTTTTATTTTCCAGAAATTCACAGGCAGTTTACAGCTTATTCATAATGGTTATTCATAATAGCGTTGAGTGCCCGCTCATGTTCGGCTGCCAAAGTTGAAGCACAACAAAGCCCACCACCATGACTTCACCTTGACATGACATTAATTACCTGCGACAGCCATTTTCTCCTGCCGTCCGGCGAGGGCGCACTCCCTGCTCGGCATCTGAGTCTTACCAGGCATGTTCTCAAGCCTCAGCGGACACCGACGCAAACGTAGTTTAAGATGGGAGAGAGAGAAGGTGGGGAGAGACAAATGGCAGAGTGTGGCACACTTGCAAGCCACCACAGCACGAGGATGAGGGCGTTGTAGGGTGTGTGCGTATGTGTGGGGGGAGAAGGGGGTGGGGTAGAGAAGAGGGACGGTGGAAACCACCACGGATATGAATATTCATGGCGCGTGGGCTACGCCGTGCACCGCATAATAACTAGTCAAGGGGTTAATATGACTCTGGCACAAAAGCCTACGCCACACCGCGTGCGGGAATGAAATTAAATTTCAATAAATATCGGCGGTGGTGTGCATGTAAATGAGCTCGCGCCATTCGATGGCGCTCAGAGGCCTCTTCGCAGGTTGGAGCACGGCCTGCTGCTGTGGCTTGTTTTAAAAACAAAAAAAATGTATTCCCCCTTGCCGTTTCAGAGGCGTTAATCCGGAAAGGGGAATAATTGCTTGTGTTAAAGCGCATGCAAAATAAATGGTGGCGGGGGTCCCAAATAATGCAAATACAGTAAATTGTCTGTAAACAAGGCATTTCGCTGGTTATGTTTAAATCACTGTAGCATCGCTACGATGTGCGCCAACAGCCAGATTAAAACTTCTAAGCATGTGATCGCAGCAAATGACAATGTTGTCGCTTGTAACATTTTAAAAGTGCATGTCGCTTTAGTTCAACAAATAAATTTGTTTGCTTCGAGACGTGACTATTTATACCAGATGCTAGTAACAAATGGGTGGGACGCTACCATTTTGCATTGTTGGTGACGGAAATAGGTCATTGGAGAATACTGATCATGTAAAGTATTAATGATTGGATAGTTGCACATCATTACTGAGGTAATAATAATGACTTGAATTTGTCAAATCTGCATTGGGGATACATTTGTTTGAATTTTCTTTGCTGTTCCTGCCCCTTCTCCACCTCAGGCCATCTTGGTGATTTGAGATAGAAGAAAGCTGGAGGGTATTTTGTGTTGTAGGAGCGAGAAGCAAAATGAATGGATAATATTTTGTGATTTGCCAATCCCCCTCCTTGAAAGCTACTCTGACATTTAGCCATAACACGGGTCATCGCTCCTTATAAAAATGCCTCCGCCCTAAAAAAAAACGACAACCCATTAACAAAAAGAAAAACTTTGGGTGGGGGTCTGATTTGTTGATTTATTTATATTTTATTTTTGTTCATGAGTAGGCTACTTCCAGGTTCTTAAATCATATTTTCTTGGAGATAGGAAACGGCACATGACAAGTACTGACAAGTTCAAATGGCTGTAAAATGACAACAAAAACGTCATTGCGTCACATCCTCTCGAACTGAGCCGTACCATATCGAATCGGAATCCAACTCGGTCAAACTGAATCAAATCGCTCCACTTTCAAACGGAACCGTCCTTAAATCGTTTCGCACCCCTCGCCTCCAAAAAACCCCAAACATGTCGATTCGGCATTTGCGGAGGGATACACACCCCAACTAATCAGTTCTTAGTCAATATGAAGCTCGTCAGCAACTCGGCAAGTGTGAGATACAAAGTCATGGAAGAAGACACAGAAATCAACCTACGATTGTATAGATTTCCCATCAGTTGCCTTTGGGCCCACTTCATCATGAGAGCTGCTCAACATTTAGCACATTAAGCAGCTAACCGATAATCACACTGATGGTCCTGTCTGATTTCAGTGGCGTGACTTGGGGCTGCGAAGCGGAGCTCTAGGACGGCAATAAGGATGATTATTTATGTGTGGGCGCCGAATGCCTCCTCCTATACGCTCTACAAGTGACGGAAAAACCAGGGCGCTGTTTCTGCGCGTGTACTGCAAGCCAGAATAACATCACATCCTGCTGCAACTCTCTCTCGCTCTCTCTCTTTTAAAACTCCCTCTCTTCCTCTTCCTGGCTCTCTTATCTGGCGGGGAAATGAAGCTCAATCACCTGCGGAGGAGCTGAGGGCGGCGCGGGCGACTTTGCAATGCAAATGCCAGGTAATTACCCCAACACGAGGGGAGTGCAAGTGCACGTATGGAAATAGAGCAGAGTGGGGGGAGAATAAAAAGCAGAGAAAGAGAGCAGGAAATGGAGAAAGAGATGAACCAAGCGGCGGGTTCACCTGCCTGTTGATGAGAGATGATTGTGGCGTCGGGAGAATGTGTGTGTGTGGAGGGAGGCGGTCGGGGGGGGGCGCAAGTGGGAGAGTTGATGCAAACACTACCAGGCCATGTCGGGATGTCCTGGTTGTCTGCGGCATCGCCGTTTGCAACCAGGTGCAGTAAAACAATGCATATTTGTTTGGACCTGTTTGATTCCAAATAACATATTTGCCCAATACGTTTTGTAGCAGCTCTGTTGCTAACAAAAACAGCAGGACCTAAGCAGTCCCTTAGTGTGGAGAGAGAGAGAGAGTCCAAATTGTAAATGATCTTACGCTATGTGGAGACAATTTCCCGAATGGCCGTTAGCATTCTAGTGCAGTCGACGAAGACATGCGGTCACGCCACAATGTTGTGGATCCATCTTCATGGTCCACTTGACACAAGTTTTAATATAGAGCGCAACCTGTCACGTTTTGCGAGGTGGTAGTTGGAGGACCCCAAAAATCACGGAGGCAGGGGTGGACTGACTGAGATGTATTTAAAAAAATAAAAATACAAGCAGGACTACACTGGAAAAAAACTCACTCAAATACCCAAAGTCCAGAAATCCACAGAAAAAAAAGTAACAAAAACCTATCACAGAATACAAAACGTGACAGGAGCATACTGACACTCACAGCTCACAATGACTCAACAAAAGGGCCGTTCACACGGGCAGATTTATTTCGGACCTACTCCGAAACTGCTCCCCTCGAGCGTTCATACGTGCAACTTTATTCCGGCTTAGTGCCCGAAAACAGCTTGTTTCGGATCAAATTTAAACCACCTCAGGGAGGTCATCTTTCCTTCTGTAGGAGACTGGACTGTCTCGGAGTTGTCTGTGTAGTTTGTTCCTTTGTTGTGTGTTCACAACCCCCCGCCCTCCATAGAATTTATTTTGTGATTTCATCTCTTGATTTTTGTGTTTGGCGCATTAAATGTTTGCTTTTCTGAGTGTCATTGAACTCATCGTTGATTTACGTTTTCGGGGCGGTCACTCTCTAGCAGAAGGCACAGAGACACAGGAGGAGAAGGACGTGCCTGTACAGTAGTTGCTTGAGTTGTGTATACGTTTTAAAAAGAACCAACACGACAGCTCATTTGTTTTCTGTCCTTTTGCTCCGCAGCAGAGACTGCCCGTGTGAACGCAAGTGGAGCTGCTTCACGCTGTGCCGGAGCTGTGACGCTCAGCGGCTTTGTACGTGTGAACGCTCCACAAAATTTGTTCCGGTGTAAAAATATATCGCAACAAAATACTCCGGCGCAGCGCCGAAATAAATCTACCCGTGTGAACAGGGCTAAAGACTGACAGAACTCAGCTGATTGGTTAAACACAAGGGACACTGATGATGAGAACAGGTGGCGACAAAAAAGGGGCACACGAGGGAACAAAAACCAAACAAAATCATAACACAACCGCGGTTTTCACGAGAAATCAGTTCCAGGAAGTTTGACTAAAACTGAACGTCATGAAAACCAAAGCGATATGTCCCATATACAGTCATTATTCAAATCATGCCAGATAAAGAACGTTAAAGTCGTGCCCAATAATCTCTGCAGCCTTTAGGAGGTCAATTGAAGCATCAAGTATGCCGTGAGGTTATTTTTATATGCAGGTGTGTCAGCAGTGCAAGCGAACAACCTAAATATACTGCCGCTGTAATCAGTGACTTCTCTGACCGTTCTAGCAACTATTAAAAAAAAAATGTTAGCAACAATCTCATCTTATTTCCTGCATTGTGGAGGAAAGAGAGGAATTTGCACTTACAATGATTTGGTCGTGACAAGAACAGCTGTAGTGGTTTGTGCTGATGTCAGCACACTTTCAAAATAGAGAAAAAAATATGGCCACCGATGTAGACATTTTGTGAACGTGTATTAGTGATTTAATGTTAAAATGCAAAGACGTAACTGAATTAAAATTTTCTCAATTGTTTTGAAATTACATTTTCGATTGACAGCAAGCTATATCAGGGCTACACAAGGGCGATACAATTGACTGCGGCATCCGCCGCCACCGCTCGAGTCAAGCTGCCGTTTGCGTGAGCGCCAAGCAAAGTCAAGTCAGCCACCATAATGGTCGTTCATACTCTGCAGCGCGCAGCAATGCCAACTTCAAAATAAAAGCATCACAAGGGACGCTACGTGGACGGTGATGCCTTATGTGTCTTTTATTCTGAAGCTGATCCTTAGAAGCAAATGTTGTGGCTGTAAGCTTGACTTCGACATTTCGACTGTGGCCAACCAGCTTGAATCGCAGATGCATGGCTGCAATATGCGTGGAACGCAAATGCGCAATGAAGCAATCGAATTTGGCGTGCACAGGACTATTTTCAGTATGCATGCGCATTTGCGCACCGCTTATGTGCTCCCCTGTTTATAATATATACACGAGTATAATGTGATAAATTATGTTTGACCTTTTGGGTAATATTGCAATGAGAATGAATTCATTTCATCCATCCATCCATATTCTAATCTCCTTATCCTCATGAGGGTCGCGGGTGTGCTGGAGCCGATCCCAGTTGTCATCAGGCAGTAGGCGGGGTACACCCTGAACTGGTCACCAGCCAATCACTGGGCAGACATCGACAAACAACCATCTGCGCTCACTCTCACAACTAGGGACAATTTGGAGTGTTCCATTAACCTGCCATGCATGTTTTTGGAATGTGGGAGGAAACCGGAACACCCGGAGAAAAACCACATCTGCATGCAACCCCCACACAGGAGGACCGTAGACGGAATCAAACTGTTAAAAAAAAAAACTTGTACAAAAATATGTTTCACAAATTTATCATGATGCTTTATTTGTAATATTATTTTCAATTACTGCTGTTTTAGATGCTGCATTCATTATGTTATTATTTCCCTTAACTTAGCAATGTGCCATGTTGTGATGCATTGAGGTTCCATCTGGAACATCACCCAACTATGGTTCCTTGACCTATAAAAGGTTAATTATGAGTGAGAGTGTGTGTGCGTGTGTGTGTGTGTGACAGCGACACACACACACACACACACACACATACACACACACACACACACACACACACACACACACACACATTTACTTATATACACAGATAAATACATACAAACATACACACGCCTCGTTGTTCCTATCTTTATATTGCATGTGCATGTTTAAATCTAGTATGTACATGAGCAAGTGTACACAATTATGCTCATGCCCTCTAATGGGCACTTGTGTGTGTACATGGCTGCGTAGGCCTGTGCGTGTGTGTGTTGTGCCGCAGGATTTAATGCGAACGCCAGCTTGCAGCTGTTTCATTGTGAGCCAACGAGACCAGAGCGACGTGCAGATGTGCTTTAAGTATCAAAGAGATTATCAAGTGACCTAGAAATGAATAAACACACGCAGGGCGGTGCATTGAGAACACGGCACGCCGGCCGCTGCGTTGTCGTCCGGGAAGCAGGAACTTGGCCATTTGTTTGTTTGGAAGCAACCGTGTGACTCGCAAGTCTGCTGAACGTTTTCGGGCGTTTTTTTGGGGCGTGTAATCGCACTGTTGCTTGAGTCTCACTTTGCACTAATTAGAATAATAAATCACGCCGCCTCGCGCCGCTTCAAAAGAGCCCTCCGACGTGGCGGCGAGCAGGTGGGACGGTGTGGAAAACAAAAGCGTTTGATTGCTCCGCCACGGTCGGTTAAAAGCAGCGTGACGCTCCACGGGGGATTCGTATTCATAAAGAGACAACATGAAAAATTTGGAGTCATACTTAGGCCCATCCCTCATGCGCCAAAAGTTTGATTATTGTCCTAAAACGTACATTCAGTGTTGGGAGACCACATCGATAACAGTGAACCACGGCTATATTGTGCTTCATCTTTCACATCCTTATTATAAAGGTGATTTTTAAGCGATCCTTCTTTTGATGCCTTTTACTGTGTACTGTATAGGCAATTTTGAATTTAGTACTGTAAGCATAATAGATAAGCGTAATAGATACTCAAGTCGTTCACACAGCACAAATATGTGTGTATGGTTGTTGGTTGTTTGTCTGTGTTGCTGCTCCGTTTGTGTTTTAGCAGTTGTTTGAAGGTTTACGAATACAATAACATCGACAATGCTTGCTCTTTGCTTGTCTCTGGCGTTCAGGTTCAATTTTAGCATTCAGCTTTTATTATGATCCAGTTTGGTTGAACATTTTGCTGCCTGACATTTTGAACCCTTTCAGGGACAGCGGTTACTACAGTGGACAGCATGTCATGTTATCAGGTTACAGGTTGTCATTATTGGTTTACACTTGGTACGTTTTGACGAAAAGGATATGTTTTCAAGAGGCATCACTTATTTATATATCGTTGAAGAAAAAAAGTAATTATTTAGTATTTTTTATGAGCGCGATCACGGAACAGCTCAGTCGAGGCGCCAGTGAATTTCCAATGGCAAAAACGCATGCTGACTCTTTACATTTTTATGACGGTCTGCAGTCTTTTTCCTCATTTGAGCATCTTTACTAACGCTTGAGGGTCTTCTTTCCCTACAACCACCCCTCCTCCATTTACGAACTATTTCTGGCCTACATCTTTTGCTAAATCTCTGTCCCACCATCCCTTTTTTTTTTTTTAATCATTATTATTCCTGAAGAGACTTTGCTTGGGGGAGAAGATGCCATTTATGTGCTGAGACAAAGCCAAACGGATGAAAAGGACGCTAGGGAACAATATGTTTGCTGACGCCACCATTGTGGAACCCTCATTTTGACCCCGAGGGCTCGGATTGAGCGAGGACCCGGCTGTTTTAATGGCCGATGTTTTTATTTTTTATTTTTAGGATGACTCCTCGAGACTTCCATCGAAATCACTTAAAAGCCCCTTCATTGCAGTGCGTGCAACCCACTTTTCACTGCGGCGGTGGCCAATTGCGAATGCATTGAAAGCGGCGGAAACAATGAATCAGTTCGCTCGCGTGTCTTTAGCAGCGTAGCTCGGGGACACATCCTCTGCTCGCCGATTGGCTGCAGCGGGAGGAAAGACTTGGCGGAAAAGAGACCGCAAGGGGAGGATGGAAGCATTAAGGATTTGAAAAGCAAAGCCTCTTTGGAAAAGAGGGAGCCGTGTGGGGGTTGCTGCTGGATGAATGGAGGGATGCATGGATGGATGGATGAATGCGGGATGACACAAGGTCCAGATTAACCCTAATCTCAGGACTGGTGCTTTAGGTGAGGGAGTGCATGGGGGAAGCCAGGTGGTTCAAAATGGTCGGAAGAGGAGGAGAAAGGGGGGCAGGTGGGGGTGGGAGGGGATGTTAATCTCAGCATGCTTTTATTTTGATAGAGATATCACCACAAAAAAAAAAGATGTTTTGGATTGGCGGGGGCGGG
This sequence comes from Hippocampus mohnikei, assembly GCA_026261675.1. NCBI lineage: Eukaryota > Metazoa > Chordata > Actinopteri > Syngnathiformes > Syngnathidae > Hippocampus > Hippocampus mohnikei. The sequence goes on from JAKGUB010000521.1 coordinate 6,298,126, forward strand.
GCTAGAGCGACGCTAGTGGCAAGCCGATTGGCTGCTGCCTGCATGGCGACAGTGGCGCATGCCCTGGTGTATGGGATTAGAAGGACAGGTCCCTAATCTGCTGTTTTAGGCTCGTATGTAGGCCAAGAGTGGCTTAGCCCGGCCGATCTTAGCGCGGCGATAGGAAATGGACTGCCGTGATGTGGTGGCGCTTAAAACGGTTGCTCGGGCATTCAAAGCATTCTTAATTGTCACACACATTGTCAACCACTGCAAAAAATAAATTCAATCCATGATATCAAGCAATGATGGGAGAGGCAATAAACCACTTGGTGGTAAACTAGTTAGCTGTGGCTAACATTAGGAGTCCATTGAAAAACTTTACCCAAAAGAAATACTTAATCCCTCCTATAGTCGCATACACTGTGCTGTTTGTGTTTTCTTACAGTGAAAGTCATATGCTCTCATTCAATGCTCTCAGAGCACAGACCTATTTTCGTTTTATGGTATATTTTATCATACTGTGCACCAAATAAATTCTCATGTAAGGAACCTCAGGTTCATACAGCGCATCAAAATATGTTCTGTCTAATACCATGGCCACCTCCAATATGGTGGAGGCAGTGGTGTATCACACAAAAAGAGCCACCTCGCTCATGGGGATGTCTAATATATTCTCACACTACGAACTGAGTACACAGAGTATGCGGTAAGTCATACCAGTCAAAAATGCATCACAGAAGAAGAAGAAAAAAACATAGTCACTCTGGAGTCTTGTATGTTAGTTACATTTTGGAGGGGGCACTTATATGACAAAATAAAGAGAGACCAAGGAGAGTAGAGCTTGGACTCACACTAAAAATCCCCGTTTCATAATCATGGGTGCAATTGGAAATACTCTCAGAGAATGCACTTCTCAACTCTGACCATTCGAAAACTTGGATCGTTGTTGAAATGTGCCGACGGGTTATTCAGAGTGTCATAGCCCAATGCGTCAATGCGTGTTACAAGGAAAGGAAATGGTTGAAGCAGCAGCTGTTGATTGGTTTATCATGTACGCTGCATTCAGAAATTCATGTGAGGGGAGCCGTCTCTGTCTGTCCGAATACACGCACTCTCAAAGAGGCGTCATGGCATCAGAGTGAATTTCCTAACGTACGGCGTAGTGATGTTAGCGAAAGAGTTCTGGTTAGATTAAACTTCTTATTCTAACAACGAAAATGTTTTTCTTTTTAGCTTAAAATGACTTACTTTAACTAGAAGCCCACGCCTCAGTGTGGCCAAAGGTAGAAATATGTTTGCTTATTTCATCTTCTGCTGTAGTAAACAATACATTCTTGTTGTGGTGGACACCGTATGCTAGCGGCGACAGCAGAGTTACATCTCAAGATTGGTTGTCATGACTACAGTTCTTCATTTTCTAGCTCTTCTTCTATGGCTTCCATTTATTCTACTACTTTCATTTTTGAGGTTAGCATCAACTTTTAGTGCGTGAACGCCAGTGGCAAGAAATTGCACAAAAAGTCAACGCGATTAGGGAACGGAGATTTTGGGTGCGTTAGTTGTGTTATGTTGTCATTGGTGTTCTCAGTAAACCTCAGATGCTCTCATGCAGTGAACTTCATGTCATATAGTGTTTGTTCTCATCTAGCTGACCTCTTATGTTCACATGGAATGACTCTTACATGGTCTAAGAGAGTAAATTTCTCGTACAATTAATCACATATTCTCATCGAGTATACCTACAGTGGACGATAGAAAACATTTGTAAATGAACATGACAGTATGAGCAGCACTCATGACCTCACAATCTGAGCTCACCATCTATTAATGTACAGTGACACTGAATTTAACTGATTTCCCAAAATGCATCGTAATTCGATAAATGAGTCGCGC